>CADCXT010002706.1:0-67199 GCA_902806775.1 Microtus agrestis | reverse complement strand
AAATGGTTGATAGACAAATTTGTACGGATTGGTCAATAGCCCTTAACTATATAAAAACTGTATCCTGTTGAACAGCTGGTCCTAGAGCAACTGAATTTTATAGAACCTTTCAGCATAGTTACTGATTTACAGTATGTAAATTTCTTTTGCATATTGAATCCAGTAAATTTATACCAGATGATACAGAATGGTCTTTGTTATTTATGCAGTTACAAGACATAATCAGGACTAGGCATTATTCCATATACATAACACACATCTGACCCCATATTGGTCAACAAGGTCCTGTAGAACAAGGTCATGCAGAAATCAATCAATTATGGATTAGAATTGTGCCAAAGGACTCAGAATTTCATAAGAAAACATCATGTCAATAGCTAAGTTTGAAAAGAATATTTTATATCACATTGCAACAAGTCAATGAAATTATAATGAAATGTAGTACTTGTTGTTCATACAACCTAACATGACTGCATGTAGGAAGTAACCCAAAAGGTACTCAAACAATGATATCAAGCAGACAGATACATTCTATTTTGTTGAATTTGGAAAAGTAAATATGTAAAATATACCATTCATACATATTCAGATTTTTAACAGTCAACAGCTTTCAGTTCAGAAAAGGCTAATTTAGTAATAACATATTTGTAGAAGTTATGACCATCATTGGCATTCCAGTGCAAATAAAGACAGAAAATGATCAAGCATATGTCTCTAAGAAAAAGAGATTTTTGCTTATTATAATATAAAGTCTGTTACAGGTACATCACACAACCCTACAGAACAGGTAGTTATAGAAAGAGCAAATTCAACCTTAAAGAGTATATTAAATTAACAGAAAGAAGGGTTAAAGACCCTCAGAAATGGACTGCATAATGCTTTGTTAAATTTAATTTTCTAAATGCTCATGAGTAATGGAAAACAGATGTGGAGAGACATTGGATAATAGAAAAAATAACTATAGAACTAAATCCGCCCATATTCTTTAAAGATGTACTGACCTCAGAATGATAACCAGCATGTGTTACTTTTGGGAAAACTTTTGGCTTTTATTTCCACAGGAGAAAGAACATTATGGATAATATCAAAATTGGTTAATGTTCAAATTGAATAATAGACACCTCTTAATTAGAACAAATGATAGCTTATTATACAACATGGCTATTTATTTTAAACTAGTTTATAAAACTAACAAATGCTTTTCATTTTATTAGATATAATTTGCCAAAAGAGAAGGTCCCAAACATTACGGTTAGCGAAGGGTTTTGCTTTAACCTTTTGAGAAGAAAAGTATTCAGCTAAGGAGTATATAAATCACTTGAGAAATGAGACCTCTGAAGAAAAAGGAAAAATCATCTAAAAATATATCCCAAGAAAGAGAGTAAATTGTCCTACTGTTATTTCACAAGTACAAAGGATATAATTTTATATTTTTTTTTCCAATATTTGTTTCTGATATTCTAAAAGATGTATAAGGCAAAAGGTCTTTTCATAGTCCCAGTATAGTTGAAGACAAAAGCTGGCTTTGAAGTTTGAGTGTAACTGTCTCCTTCTCTAAACCTAAACATATTTAATAAAGGGCTGGAGAGATGGCTTAGAGGTAAGAGCATTGCCTGCTCTTCCAAAGGTCCTGAGTTCAACTCCCAGCAACCACATGGTGCCTTCTTCTGGCCTTCAGGCATACACACACACAGAATATTGTACACATAATAAATAAATATCTAAAAAAAACATATTTAATAAAGTGAAACCCAAAATCTCTGTGTCTTTTCAGAAGAGTTACTTGATATGGGACAAAAGAAAAATAAATATTTAAGGCTATTTTATTGTCACTAATCTCAAAATTCTATGGTTTTATATTGACTCTTTAAATGCTTTCATTAAGCAATAAATTTTAATATTAATATATAGATGATGTGAGATTCACTCTGTATGCTATAAATATATTTTCTTACTATTGGTTAATAAATAAATCTGTTTCAGTCAATGGATTAGCAGAACAAAACCAGGTGGGAAATCTGAACAGAGAAATAGAGGAAAAGTAGGCGGAGTCAGGGAGACACAATGTAGCTGTGAAAAGAGACAGGTGCCACTAAGCCATAGTCTCATGAAAATACACAGATTAATAAAAACTGGTTAGTTTAAGATGTAAGAGATATTTAATAAGAAGCCTGAGCTAATAGGCTAAGCCATGTTGTAATTAATATATTTTCTGTGTGATTATCTGTGTTTGAGCAGCCAGGACACAAAGAGCATCCTCCTTCTACAGAATGGTGCACATACATTTGGGGCTAACCCATAAGGACAGCCACATATTTCTTCTCATGTTCTTGTATGCCCTTTCGTGGTTAGAAGTAAAATAACAAAGAGCATACATGCTGCTCTGCACCCCATGGTCCCTGCAAGCAGCTGGATAGGGTCTATTAGGCTTACACAGGCAGAAAAGCATGACAGATTTCTGCTGCCATACGTGGAGACATTTCCAGGCTGTGCAATACACTGCATGGCAGATTTAGCTTTTAATCAGACAAAAAATGTGTTATGTGTTACACAGTGTTTCCCAGAGTTGAGGTCGATTTTGATATAGGAGGGTCATCTTTCTATATGTTACTTTCATTGGTTAATAAATAAACTGCCTTGACTTTTTGATAGGGCAGGACTTGGATATGCAGAGTAGACTGAACATAATGCTGGGAGATAGAAGCATTGTCAGGTAGACACCATGCGTCTCCTACCCAAGATGGACAGTGGTTAGACTCATGCCGGTAAGCCACAGTTAAGTGGTGATACATATTAATAAAAAATAGGTTAATCAAGATGTGAGAATTAGTCAGTAAGGGGCTAGAGCAAACGGACCAGGCAATGTTTAAATGAATACAGTTTCTGTGTAATTATTTCAGTTGTACACTAGCTGGGCGGGACAGAACAAGGAGCCCACACCCCTATTTACAACACATTATCATGGTTGGCATGTCCCATATCCGACAGTAAATGTACTTTTGCTATATGAAAAGGCCAAGAGAGGTGAAGTCACCATCTAGGACTGCTGCAACCACATTAATTGTGATTTTAAAATGCTCCTTTGTAGGAAAAGTATTTCAGATATACTATAGGACATATTCAGACATAAAAGAAATCTAAGCAAGACACAATATGTTTTTAAATGTACATAGACTTGGGAGAGAGAGACAAAAAAGAATAGACAGTTTAAAAAGGTAAAGTTTTAAATGAGACAGTAAAAGTAATACAAAAGTGTATATTTATAGATTAAAGGAGTAAAAAACTATAAGCCATATAAGCAATATATACAAACAGTTTGGATTATGTATATTATTGTATTTTCTTTGATTTTTTTGAGTACAGAAGACATTTGATTCTGGGAGTTGCTAAGTTAAACCAACATAAAGGTATTTTGACTTCAAAATTTGAGTCTAAGATTAGATTTCTTTGAAAAAGTGACTCTGCTTTTGTTTACACAGAATATGAGAACCTGTGGATCACTTCCAGGCTAATGTGGTTTGCTGGAACAAGACCCCTAAAAGGTCTCCATAAACTTCTAAAAATACTTCACCCAACAAAGAAAGGAAGCATTTTGAAAAAAGCAATCCCAAAATTTCCAAAATGTTTGTTTATAAATGTTTATTTTCACTTTAATAAGGTTGGTTATAAATGTTTAACAGTTACAGATAATTTCAAAAAAAATAAGTGAAATATAATATAGAGATAAATACTATCTGAGCATTGGTATGGATCTTGGTCAATTTATACAAATTTAAGGATAATTTTGTAACATTGTATATATGTATTTCTGTTCCTGTTTAAGGTATTATGCTTGTGCAGCTCATTTAAAAATGTAATGTATAATTAAAAATAGACATTAATAGTTATCTATAATAGTCAAGTTCTATTCATGTTAATTGGGTGCTCTAAATAAACAGAAATATATTTCAGTTAGAAAATCTTCAACATTTCAAAGACTTACAGAATATGATATTGAAAATGCTTTAAAAAACTTAGACTTTTCAAGACAATGATACAGAACCAATCCTGGCATCACCAATATACTTCAGGATGATGATGGTCATCAAATAGGATCCTTATAAAATTTGATAGCCATTTGGGCAAGAAACTGCTCTTGTATGGACTGCTTGATGGCATACTATATAAACTAGATATTCAGGACTAACAAAAAATGTAACTACTATACTTTTTTAAAGGATGGGATGGTCCTTCAAGGTTCCTGCTTCAAACAACAACAACAAACTTGCCAGACATTCAACAGGACACAGACACACACACACACACACACACACAAAAAAAAAAAAAAACAGCAACTAATAATCTTTGCCACTGCAAACCAAAACAGATCTTCAAATTTCGTGATTCATGAAAAAGTCTGATGAATATTATGGACCTGTAGGCTAAAATTGGATGTCCCAACATTACAAAAGAACTTTGGGTAACTGTTCATACAGCAAGATGTCTCTGCCAGTTCTACAATTTTCAAAGTTGCTTACATTGTGCTTCCTATTTATTTAGGTAATATATCCTTCTGGAGTTATTAAAGAAATGAAGACTAATAATTTTCCTTAGTTATGATGAAAGATAAATTAGATATAAAACTTTAGACTCACAAAGTTGAAATAGATAATAGTGTATTTTCCAAATGTAAATAGACTATGTATTGTAACACTTATTGTTGCTTAATAACTGTATATATATATATATATATATATATATATATATATATATATATATATGCAATTTTACTGTGTTAAAATTAAAACTTTCCTTTTTATTTAGACAAAAAATGAGGGATTCCCTTCTATATGCTGTAAATAGGGTATTTTGCCATTGTTTAATAAACAAAGCTGTTTTGACCAAAGGATTAGCAGAACAAAGCCAGGAGGGAAATCTGAACAAAGAAATAGAGTAAAAGTAGGCAGATTCAGGGAGACACCATGTAGCTGCTGAAGGAGACATATGTCATAAACTCGCCAATTACCCAAAGCCTTGTGCAGGTTAATTTCAGATGCAAGAGGTAGTTAATAAAGAGCCTGAGCATATAGACAAAGTAGTATTATATATAATATTGCTTATGTGTGATGATTTGGGTCTGAGAAGCCAGAAACTGATAGATCAGTCTCTGCCTATATATATTAATATTAATCTTAAAATTGTCATATATGTAATCTAATTATATATATATATATATATATAAAGAGAGAGAGAGCTGTTGCTCTAAACTTGTTTCATGATATTGATGTTCCAAATGAGTACTAATAATTCTAAAAAATGATTAATCAACATTTTTTACATGATTCTGGGCTTGAATCTCTACCAGCACTCTACATTGAACCATGAACATACATAACCATGTCCTTTGAAGTCTCTATAATGAACATAGGTTTCATAAAAAAATTCATCCAGTATTATTATAACACTAATAAGCTGAAAACCACCAAATAAAGATCTGCTTTGGACAAGAAACTGCTCAGGAAACTTTTGGGGTTGTTAGCTGAGATGATCCCGCCTCACAGAAAACATAAGCTTCAAGTCCTGTACTTTGACATTTTGCAGTGGCTGGAGAACAAAAGAAAAAGCTACCTCTTTTGAAATTTGGCAATTAACCAAAAAAGTTTCTTTTCAGGGTGCTCTAAAGATGCCATCACCCCAGACATTGGAAAATAAATTTAAGAATATGACATCCACATTCCCAAGAATTGGATTGAGTAGTTTTTGAAAAATTCAATGTGTTAGGAGTATTTGTCATTGTTTATGGTTGATTGTTACTAGTTTTTATTATTTATAACCAGGAAGAAAATTGTACAATGGAGATTAGATCTAGAGTTCTTATTTTAAAGAGAAAAACAGAGCATATAGATAAAAGTCAGATTAGTGTATCAATACCTAAAAAGCAACTACTAGTTTTAAATAATTGACATTGGTTTGGACTTTTATATATTGAATAAAAGTTTTATATATTAAAACAAATTTGTTATTTTGTTAGAAAATACATTTCTACTCTTGTTCATTTATTGTGCCTATACCACTCATTTCAACAGTGTAATACATTTTTCTAGTCTTTGAAAATTATTTTTACCAACTGTTTAGAATAAAAGTTATTTCAGGTTAGCAGTTAATTACAAATTACAATTAAAATTGTATGTTTTTGGTGTGTTTTTTAATGTCAAAATCTTCAGGGATCTACAGAATATAGAATTTAAGATGTTTTATCAATATATTCTAATTTTATGACAATGAGAAATATCTGCTTCTGGCAACACCATTCTACTTCAAAGAAGATAATGACCATCAAAGAAATTCTTAATGGGTTTTACATGCCTTGTGTCAAATTAAGCAGCTGGTCAAGAAAATACCCTTGCCTCACTGTTGACAGTATGCAGTCTTAATTGGACAAGCATGATACAAAGGAAAGTGACTACCATACATTATCAAGACAAGGATGGTCAGTCCATAAGTTTATACTGTTTCCTAGAAAAGTCTGTTGGATATGTTAGGTCTATAGGCTGAAGATGGATGCCTCAATATGCAGAGGAACTTTGGAGAAATTTCCAGGCAACCAGCTGTTTCTGTCATTTCTCATATATTTGGGAAGTCACTTATTAAATTTCTTGTTTACTCATTTAATATTATTTCCTTCTTGGGTCTCTGAGGGAGATGAAGACTAGTCTTTTTATTTTATACAAAAAAATTGGAAATATGGTGCCATTTCATTTTTATTTTAATAAATAAAGTATGCCTGAAGACCAGAAAGCAAAACTGCCACACTATTTAGCCATACAGTTAAGGCAGTTAACTTTAATCCCAGCAGCCACATTTGTCAGCTATAGAGGCTGGGTGGTGGTTGCGCATGCCTTTAATCCCTGTATGTTAGAGGAATATAAGGCAAGATGGAAAGCAACTTGTTCTCTCTTGTAGACTGAAGATTTCTTAGAGACAAAAGCTCTCTAGTAAAAAAATAAAAAAAATAAAAAATAGCCCTCTAGTGGTTTGACTGCTTTACTTCTCTCATCTTCAGGTTGAACCCCAATATCTGTCTCTGGGTTTTTATTACTCATGGTACATATCTTCTGTAATCAAAAAGATTCTTAAGACTATGTGGAGCACATTAATTAATATCTATTACAGTGGACCTACTATATTAAGATTGTTTGTAGCACTGTTTGGTACAAAGGCTGCTTGTTCATTTTCCAGCTGTCCAGGTTCCCAAACAAATTAAACAGAAACCATATTATTTAAATCTTTTTTGAGCCCGTTAGCTCTAGCTTCTTAATTGCTAACTCTTACAACATAGTTTAACCCATCTCCATTAATCTGTGTATCACAATGAGGCCCTGGCCTACCAGCAAAGCTTCAAGGCTTCTCCTGACTCTGCCTCCTTAATCCCAGCATTTATTTTAGTTTTCCCAACCTATCTACCCTATCAGGCCAAAACAGTTTCTTTACTCCAGTTATTCTTATTGTTTTTGGTAGTAGAGTTTGTGTGTCTCCCTTCTTTGAGTTGTGCTGGTGAAGGGTCTCTAGATGCCTGAGTTCTTGTAGGCAGTGTTGGCCATGTTGGTTCCTTGGGTTGTGATTTTCCTTCTATTACCTTCTGTAGGGCTGGATTTGTGGCTACGTATTGCTTAAATTTGTTCTTATCCTGGAATTCTTGTTTTCTCCATTGAAAGTGAACGATAACTTGGCTGGATATTGTAGTTTGGGTTTGCATCCATGGTCTCTTAGCTTCTGCAGTACCTCTATCCAGGACCTCCTGGCTTTCATAGTTTCCATAGAGAAGTCAGGTGTAAGTCTGATCGGTTTACCTTTATAAGTTACTTGGCCTTTTTCCTTTGCAGCTCTTACTATTCTTTCTTTAACCTGTATATTCTGAGTTTTGATTATTATATGGCGAGGGGATGTTTTTCTTTGATCCAATCTCTTTGGTGTTCTGTATGCTTCTTGAATATTCAAAGGAATATCTTTCTTTATGTTGGGAAAGTTTTCTTCCATAATTTTGTTAAAAATATTTTCTGGGCCTTTGAGCTGTGACTCTTCTCCTGCTTCTATTGCTATTATTCTTATGTTTGGTCTTTTTATTGTGTCCCATATTTCCTGCATGTTTTGTGATGAGAATTTGTTGGCTTTGCTGTTTTCTTTGATCAGTGTGTTTGTTTTCTCTATGGTGTCCTCAGAATCTGAGATTCTTTCTTCTATTTCTTGTATTCTATTGATTATGCTTGTTTCTGTAGGCTCTGATCATTGACCTGGATTTTCCATATCCAGCTGGTGCTCGGCTTGTGTTTTCTTCCTTGCTTCCCTTTCAGTTTTCAGTTCTTGAACTGTTTCCATTACCTGTTTGATCGTTTTTTCTTGGTTTTCCAGGTATCATGTATCTGTTTGATCGTTTTTTTCTTGGTTTCCCAGGGTATCATTTACGTATTTACTCATTTCTTCAAACTTTTGGTTATACTTCTCATCCATTTCTATAAGGGCGTTTTTCACATGTTGTTTAATGGGCTCTATTGCTTTCATAAAGTCAATTTTTTCCACTTCTTCCGTATTAGGGTGTTCCAGTCCATCTGTTGTAAGATCATTGTGTTCTGGTGTTTTCATGTTGTTTTTCAGATTATTGGGTGAATTCTTGCCTTGGTGCCTGCCCATCTCCTCCTATCGAAGCTATCTAATGGGTCTTTTAAAACCAGATCAGGTGTTTCCCTCTTTGCTTTAATTGTACTGGGGCGATCTGCTCTCGGTGTTTTGCGCTGGACCTCGCTGTCTGCCACCACCTGCACTGGTGCTCTGCCACCCCGCCTGGGCCTGCTTGTGCTTGTAGGTGCTCTCCCGCCCCGCCTGGGCCTGCTTGCGCTGGTTGGTGCTCTCCCACCGCATCTGGGCCTGCTTGCGCCGGGCCGGTCCGTGTTCTGCCCAACAGTTTCTTTACTAACCAATAGTGATTCACAGCATACGAGGGGAATCCCACATCACCTCCTCTTTTCTGTTTAATAAAAAGAAAGGTTTAACTTTAACATAGTAAAATTACATAAAACAGTTATCAATCAAGAATTATAGTTACAGTATTTATATTGACTTAATCTTTTATCATATCTAAGGAAAAATATAAGCATAACCATTTATTCTTCAACTCTTTCAGAGACTCCAGGAGGAAATAATATTACCTAAGTAAACAGGAATTGCTTTATAAGCAACTTCTAAAACTGTAGAAATGACAGAGACATTTAGCTGCCTGAGTAGTCACCCAAAGCTCTTCTGTACCGTTGGGGCATTCATCTTTAGCCTACAAGCCCATAGAATCCAGCAGACTTTTCCACAAAGTAGGAAATAAATTCAAAGATATTTCCACCTATATTGGCAGTATGTAAATTAATTTTTCTGTGTAATGCAGATTGTCTAGCAGACTCTTTCATGGAGCCGGAAAACTGAAGCATCAACTCTCCTTAAGGAAAATTCAGCAGTCATTTCTCTGTGTGTCCTGCATGTCCAGTTTATCCAATATACTATCAAGCATTCTAGGCAAGAACAGTTTCTTGCCCAAATGGCTAACAAACTCTATGAGAAGCCTCTTTGATGTTCATCTTCTTCTTGAAGTAATTGGTGCTGCCAGGAGCAAATGTGTCTGATTATCATGAAAAGTCCTAGCTTCTTAAAATATTTTAAATGCCATATTCTGAAGATCTCTGAAAGAGTTGAAGAATACTTATCTAACTGATATATATCTCTATATATATCTAGAAAACCTAACTAACATGACTAGAACTTTGACTATTATAGAGAATTATCTATTAACATATGTTTCTCTAATTATACATTACACAGCATAAATATTCATATAACAACTGACCTAAAATTTCTGTCAATAAACCAAGATCCATACCAATGAAAATCTCTATAACATATTTTCCTTTAAATGCAAAGAAACATTTACAAACAATATTTGGAAATATGGATGTAGTTATCTCCAAATTTCTTCCTGCTGTTTAATTGGGCAAAGTAAATTTCTGAGGGCTGTTAAAGATGACATTTCAGGAAATCTTAGTCCCTCAAACTACATAGGTCTGGAATCAATCCACAGGTTCTCATCCTCTCTGGAACCAAAAGAAGAACCTCTTTTTCAAAGCAACATATTCTTAGACCCAAATGTTGAAGAAAAGTACATTTAAAGTATATATGGTGGTTACTTAGCTCCTTCATAGTCAAATAATTCCAAATACTAGGGCCATTATTTGCTACCCTATGCTGTCTATTAGAGAAATTGCATGCCTGATTTCTGCAATATAGAATAACTTCTTTCAAACTCATTTAGTGTATATATATATATATATATATATATATATATATATATGTGTGTGTGTGTGTGTGTGTGTGTACATTATATATAATGTATGTATATATATGTGTGAGTACATTATATATAATGTGTATATATATATATATATATATATATATAATGGGACTTATACAGTAGAAGATTTATGTATTTGTGTTAGTTATACCTCTCTGTATTCTTTTCTCCACAGTGCTCTCCCATTTGCTACTTTAACTATTTCCTTCCTGTTTCATTTTCTATCTTTAACCTTTATAGCAATGCATTCTATACATACTCCTTTGAAAGCCCCTCTATCTCACAAAATTTCTGACATATATGTATATTCCAAGTAGACAGACATATATGAAGATTCATCCAGAAATGAAAACATGAGATCCTTGTATGCCAGTATTTGAATTACCCAGTTCAAAATGATTGTTTTTTTGTTCCATATATTTACTTATTGTAGTTTTTAAATTTCTTTTCTTAAAAGCTAAATAATATTCTATTCTGAAAATGTTTTAATATTTTAGTGTCTATTCATCAATGAACAAATGTCAAGAATTTTCCATTTCCTGGCTATTTTGAATAATGCAGCAGTGGACATGTGCTAAGCAAATATCTGAATATTTAGGATATAGAATTTTTTTGAGTATATGACCAAGAGCTCTATAGTTGAACTCCATGGAAAATCTGTTATAGTTATCCAAGAATCTATGCACATTTATCATGGTGGATGCAGAAGTCTACACTAACACATGCAATGTATAAGTGTTTGTTTCCCCACATCTTCATCAGTCATTTGTCATCATTTCTTTTATCTTCACCATTCTGACTAGGTAAGATAAAATTTCAAGAAAGTTTCAATTTTAATTTATTTCATATCGAAGGATTTTGAACATGTTAAAAAAATGCTTTTCAGTTACTTTTCGTCTTTTGAGAGCTCTCTGCTTAGTTCCTCACCCAAATTTAATTAATTTTTTGTTGTTTTTCTCAATGTTTAACGTTTTAGTTCTTTCATGGTTTAATAACTAATCTGTCAGGTACATAAGTGAAAATTACTTTCTCTTCTGAAGAATACCTTGTTACACAAATGATGATGAATGATGATATTCTTTGCTGTACTGAAGCTCTTTGGTATCATGAAGCCCCATTTTCAAATTATTTATCTTAATGCCAGAGTTACTTTGATCCTGTTCAGAAGAAATCCCCTTACCTGTGCCTATATGTTAAAATTTATAACTTTTTTCCCTCTTTACAGGTTCGATATATCAGGTCTTATGGCAATGTACCTTATATGTTTGGGGATTATTTTTGATCAAGGTGGTAGTTAAGGGTCTATATTGGTCCGTAAATATTTGTGGAAAATGTTGTCTTTTCTTCCATATGCATTGTTAGCTCTGCTGCAAATTTTCAGCTGACTGTAGAAATGTGAGCATATATTTAAAGCCTCAATTATATTTTATTGATCAATGTATCTGTCTTGATTCCAGTATCAAATTGTTTTTCGTCAACTTGTTTTTATTACTATATATATATATATATATGTGTGTGTGTGTGTGTGTGTGTGTGTGTGTGTGTGTAGTATAACTTCAAAACTGGGATAGTGATGCCTATAAAGCTTCTTAGTTATTTAGTTTGTCAATTTTTGTCTATCCTGAGACTTTTGTATTAACATTAGAAATTTAAGACTATGTTCAATTACAGTAAATAACTGAGTTGGCATTTTTAAAGGTTGTATTGAGTATTCATCTTTTTGCTTGTTTTTCAAGTAAGGGTTTCTTTTTGAAGCATTAAAGCCTGTCATGGCACTCACTCTGTAGACCAGGCTGGCCTCAAACTCAAAGAGATCTGACTGGCTCTTCCTCCCAAGTGACGGGATTCAAAGCATGTGACACTACTGCCCAACAACCATATTCATTTTGACAATACTAATCCTACGAATTGATGAGCATGGGATGAAGTCTATCTATTGTGTCTTCAATGTATTTCCTAACTAACTTACACATTCCACTGTGTGCGTCTTTCACTATATTGCATAGATTTATTCCAAGATATTCTTGATGCTACTACAAATGATATTGTTTCCATTGGTATACTTTACGTAGGTATATTGGAAGGATGCTTATTTTTGTGATAAAATTTTGCACACTGAAAATTCACTGAATGATTTTTATCAGCTGTAATAGTCTCTTTGGTAGAATCTTTAGTGTCTATCTTTTTAAAAGAAAAACTACATTCTCAAAAAGGTTATTTTGATTATTTCCTATTTCTTTCCTCTTTATAGCCTTTTTTATTATTCATGCACCTAAGACTTCAAGCACTATGTTTAAGAGGAGGAGAGAAAACAAACTTTTTCTTCATTCTGATTTTAGGAAAAAAATGCTTTAAGATTATCTCCATCTATGATGATATTAGGCATAAAATTACTGTGTGTTTCCATTCTTATGTATAAATATTTTTATGTATATCTCAATTCTTCAAAACTTTTGAAATGAAGGGATATGGATTTCATTAAAGGCTTTTTCTGCAAGTAGTAGGATGATCCTATGGTTTCTCTACTTGAATCTCTTCATGTGGATGATTACATTTACCAATATACTTGTCTTGAAACTCTCTATAACTGTGGTCTCAAATCTATGTCATTATGGTGAATAACATTATTGATGTACTATTGCATTCAACATGCATATATTTTAATGAGAATTTCCATGTTCATGTTTATTAGTGATAGTAAACTAAGATTTTCTCTTATCTTGGATCTTGGTCTGGTTTTGTTTCAGATTACAAATAACTTTGTAGAAATCAAATTTGAAATATTACTTCTTTTTCTGTTTTACACAATAATATCTGGAATATTGGTGTTAGTTCTTTGAAGGTATTCCAGAATTTTCCACTAAATGCATCTGTACCTAGGATCATTTTACTTTGGAGATGTTTAGTTATTACTTAGGATGCCTAGATTTTTGTCAAGTTGACATAAGCTAGCATCATTTGGAAAGAATATCAGTTGATAAAATGTCCTGAGAAGATTCAACTATGTGCAAGACTGGGTAGATTTTCTTGATTGATAATTGTAGTAGGAGGGCCTATCTCACTGTAGATGCTACTAGGTGCCATAAGAAAACAGATTAAGAAAGGTGTCATGGGTAAATGAGTAATCAGTGCTGCCCAATCGGCTTTGCATCTGTTCCTGACTCCAGGTTTCTTCCTTGAGTTCCTAGACCAGACTTCACTTAGTAATGGACTGATGCCTGAAAGTGTAAGATTAAATAAATTCTTTTTTTGATGTTGTTTCTTGTAATAGTGATTTATTACAGTAGTAGAAAGGAATTAAGATACTGCTTCTAAATTATCAAATGATATATGTCTATTTAAATTATTTACATCATCTTGATTTAATTTAGTCGGGATATAGCACATAGCAAGGTATACTTTTTTGCTTTCTCAGCTTTACAGAATGTCAGTTTTTACTTTGTGGGTTAAACAAAGAGGAGATTATTTGTTTTAAAGTAGAAAGAAGTCAGAAGTCACCATCTTTGGGATTCAGAAAGTTGCTTAATGATTCATTTTAAAACCGTGCTGGGATTTTTCTCTGGTGTTCATTGCCTCCTGTTTAAAAACTAGTACTTTTGTTTGTATTCATTTTACTGTTATAAAATACTCTGATGATGAATGACCCCAAGGAAACAGTCTAATCCATACACAATAGGATTGACAGACTTATGTATTCACAAAGACTGTGGGAGCATACACAGGTTCTATGTAAATTTAAGCCAGCTGGAGTTCCAGCACTGGGAAGGGGAAGTGGGCACATGTTCCCTTTCATATACAAGAAGTTATCATGAACTGAAATGCACTTGTAATTAAAAAATGGTTTTCTATAATGGAGTCTCTTTGGTTACATTAACCACACTTCAGTGTAGACACCTTGCTTAGCAGTATATGACCAATATCAAATACACTAAATGTTACTTTTGTTGACTTTGGCCTCATGTTGCATATTTGGGCATTATTTTTTTAATTCTTCAATTGTAATTATGCCTGTATATTGCTGTTATTATTCTTGTTTTGTTTCTTTTTGTTTACCTTTATTTTATACAGAAAAAGGACATGGAGTTGGTTGGTGGGGAGGAATTAGTATATGGAAAATGTGTGATCAGACTTAATTACAAGAAAACACTTTCCTCTTTTGTTTGTTTTAAGACAGGGTTTCTCTCTGTACTCCTGGATATCCTGGACCTTGCTCTGTAGACAAGCCTGACCTAAAGTATAGAGAGCTCCCTGCCTTTGCCTCCAAGTATTAGGATGAAACGTATGCATCATTACTCCCTGTTGAAAACTTTTCAATTAAAAAAAAGACAAAGAAAATTAAAGGATAATTCATTCATTGTGTCTCACTTACATATTATAATCAATGCATCAGGAACTTGAGGCAGATAGTCATATTACATCCACAGTCTAAAACCAGGAACAATGAATTACGTGCCCACTAGTATTAACCTGCTCCTTTTCTTTAACTTTAAAATACAGCTCATGAAATGGTGTCATCTTCATTCAGGGCACATCTTTCCAACTCAAAAAAAAAATAAGAAAATACATGCTGGCACACACATTTACTCTCAGCACTCCGGCGGCAAGTAGGCAGATTCCTGTAAATACAATGCTAGCCTGGTCTGTAATGCTAGTTCCACGACAAATATGACTGTTACAAGGAGAAACACTTTCTTGAAAAAAAACTTGAAAGAAAGAAAGTAAGAAAAGAAAAAAAGAAAGAAAGAAAGAAAGAAAGAGAAAAATAAAGAGAGGCAGAGAAAGAGAAAGAAAGAGATGAAAAAGGAAGGACAGAAATACAGACTGAAAGAATGAAAGAAAAAGAAAGAAAAACAAAAAGGAAAAAGGGAAAGAAAACGAATAAAGTTGCTCACAAGTACACTTACAGACCAATTTGATATAGCCAATTCCTCATTGATAAATCATTTCAAGGTTAATTTAGATTATATCATGTTGATGGTTCAGACTGACCATTGCATTTGTAGTCATTGTAAAAAAAAAATGACCGAAGGGGGAAAGGTTTTATCTTCACATAACTTAAGATTCATATATGCTAAGGAATGCTTTCCCTGGTAGAACCCCCCCTTTTATCTCATTAGTAAGAACTAGGTCATCTACCAACATTTAAAATACTTTCTTAAATAGGTTTTCATTTATACTATCATGATTTTTTTTTTCCTCTGGTGGTGGGGAAAGACACTCTAGATGTGATTATCTGCTTATTTCCTAAATGTCGCATTCTGTTGGCAAGGACAAAAGGTATTCTTCGGCAGTGTGGATGGGGTTGGAGAATGACATCCACTGCATGTGTAATTTATATGGTATATAAAAACACATCATCTGTATAATATTTATTTTGTTAGCAAATGCTTATAGGATTCCTTAGGAGGGAGAACTGGAGGCAAACTTTAGATTTTAAAGTATGTTCTCATGATTCTCTAAATTTCCTTTCTGTTGTATTTTTGTCCCTTTTCATTTCTAATTTTATTAATTTTTATCGTATTTTTCCTTTTTGGTCAATTTGTCTAAGGTTTTGAGATCCAATATTGTTGATTGTTATTCTTTTCAAATGAAGCAACTCTTCATTTCATTGATTTTTATACTCTTTGCTTTTGTTTCTACATCAATAATTTTGGTCATGAATTTTCATCTACTTTTTGGGGATATTGTTCATTATTATTTTTAAGGGTTTTGTTTGTATTATTAACTTAATAATTTAACCATGTTCCAATCCACAAATTCAGAGATGATATTTAACAAGGAGTGTTTGGGGGTGGGGCTTCATAGATCTCCCTGAGAAGGAGAAGAAAAGAGATCTCTGTTGAAATAGCAGTGGCAGGGCTGCGTCCCCAACACCCCGGCCGCTTGCACGGCTAGCTTTACCCGAAATAATTACATGGACACTGTATTCTTTTAAGCACTGCTTGGCCCATTAGCTTCAACCTCTTAACCCATTTCTAATCATCTATGTAGCACCATGAGGTGCGCTTACCGGGAAGATTCTAGCCTACGTCCATCTTGGTTCTGAGCTTCATCGAGAGTGCCTCAGAGAGCAGAGCTATCCCGTCTGCCCGCGAGACAGGAGCATGTAGTCTCTCTCTGAGGCGTCTGGCTCTGAGTGGAGCTGCATGCTTTCTGACCTCACTTCCTGTCCTGCCAGCATTTTGTTCTGTTTACTCCACCCACCTATGTTCCTACCTATCAGGGCCAAGGCAGTTTATTTAACCAATGAAATCAACAGATTGATATATGACACTCCCACATCACTTCCCCTTTTTTTGTTTAAACAAAAAGGAAAGGCTTTAACTTTAACATAGCAAATACAATATTACATTAGCAAATAAAAAGTGAGCAATTTTCAAAACTATAGAAATGACAGAGACATCTCGCTGCCTGTACAGTCACCCAAAGTTCCTCTGTACCTTTGGGGCATCCATCATCGGCCTACAGGCCCATAGTTTTCAGCAGACATTCCAAAAAGCAGGAAATTTCAAAAGCAGTCACTATCTGCTTGTCCTGAAGAATGTCTTGCAGACTCTTTCATGAATCAGGAACCCCGAAAGATTATCTCACCTTTAGGCAAGTTCATCAGTCCTCTCTCTGCGGGTTCTCTGTGTCCAGTTTATGCAATAGTCCAGGCAAGAGCAGTTTCTTGCCCAAATGGCTATCAAACTCCATAAGGATCCTCTTCGATGCCCATCTTCCTCTTGAAGTAGATTGGTGCTGCCAGGAGCAGAGTGTCTCATTGTCATGAAAAGTCCTAAGTTATCAAAACATTTAAAATGCCATATTCTCTAGCCTTTGAAAGATATGAAGAATGCCTATCAGAAATATATCCGTGCACATCTAGAAAATCTAACATGACTACAAACTTGACTATTATAGATGATTATTAACAGCCTATATGCATTACATTTTTAAGTGAACTACACAATCACAATACCTTAATCAAGATCAGAAATACAGACACATATAACAAAATTGACCTTAAATCTCTATCAATAAAGCAACATCTATACTAATGCAAATTATTCATACCTATATCATATCCCCCTTTAAATGTAAAAGAACATTTATAAACCATATTTGGGAACATGGGCACAGTTTTTTCTCTCTGAACTGCTTCCTGCTGAATGGGGGCGTCGTTAATTAGGTCTTTCATGGTAGAACCTGTGTGCTAGTTTCATCTCAGTTGGCAGTTGAGCGAAGCAATTTTCTGAAGATGTTCACAGCAACCCTTCAGAAGGGCGTGGTCCATCATACCATATTCAGATAGAAGAAATGAACAGGGTCTCATCCTCTGTGCAAACAAAACAAGAAACTCCTTTCCAAAGTATCATGCCCTTAGATCCAAATTGCAAAGTCAAGCCATTTCCAAAATATCTATGTTGAATTAGTTCAGCAGCATTTATAAACAAATATCTTTTAGTAGCTTTTGCTCCTTCCTCAGCATTCAAACAATTCAAAGAGCATAATAGCATACAGTATCAAGATTCTCTGTGTATTTTCCATCTTTGTACGCTTTACTTTAACCTCTATTTCATTTATTTTTACTTTTATTTTATATTCTCTGTATCTCTTTGTTCTGGAATAACTCTGTAGACCAGGCTGTCTTTGAACTCTCAGAGATCCGCCTGTCTCTGCCTCCCAGGCATTGGGATTAAAGGCGCGTGCTACCACACCTTGAAGTCACAGAGGTCAATCTCCCTCTGCCTTCCCAAGTGTTGGGATTAAAGGTGTGTCCTACCACACCAAACTACTCTTTCTTCCCCTTTTTTTTTTTTTACTTTAAGAACTTCAACTTTTAGTCTGCATATATTTTCAACACACTGTAAATCATTTAGAAATTTTCTTTGTCTTTGAATCTCTCTTTACTGTATATCTCTCTTTTTCTGACCACACGAGCCTTTAAATTACAGAGCAATATGGGTAGGATTAAAGCCGTGGCTTTGCCCACTAGATCCAGTCCATTCCTTAGCTTTCTGCCATTCCAACCTTGTGGCTGAGGTACTGGCCAGAGCAGCCTTCAGTGCCACAACTCTACAGTATTTCAAGGTCCCTGCCAGCATGCGAGCTTCCGCAGCCTGGGCTTGCAAACCGCACGACTCGCCCGCGTAAAAGAGTCAGAGTTTGCTCTGGCAGGACAGCCCAGAAAGCCGGCATTTTTAAACAGAGCAGTTTTTTTTTTTTTTTTTTTTGCTACGGCTGAAAACCGAAAAGCATTCTTTCAGTTTTTCATCAACACCGTTTAAGTGTTTCGTGGCAGGAACTCTTAATGAGCTGCAGGGTTTTGCAGCTGAAGCTGAGTCAGGAAGCCTCTCTCAGATGAGAGCACTTGCTTGCCTCTAGCAAGCAGAGCAGAACCGAAAAACTGCTGCTACCAAGAAAACATGCTTTACTCTTTCCCAAGCTTTTTCAGGCTTTTAGTGGATTTAGTTATCCTCACGTTGGGCAGCCATCTGTTGAAATAGCAGTGGCGGAGCTGCGTCCCCAACACCCCGGCCGCTTGCACGGCTAGCTTTACCCGAAATAATTACATGGACACTGTATTCTTTTAAGCACTGCTTGCCCCATTAGCTTCAACCTCTTAACCCATTTCTAATCATCTATGTAGCACCATGAGGTGTGCTTGCCAGGAAGATTCTAGCCTACGTCCATCTTGGTTCTGAGCTTCATCGAGAGTGCCTCAGAGAGCAGAGCTATCCCGTCTGCCCGCGAGACAGGAGCATGGAGTCTCTCTCTGAGGCGTCTGGCTCTGAGTGGAGCTGCATGCTTTCTGACCTCACTTCCTCTTTCCGCCAGCATTTTGTTCTGTTTACTCCACCCACCTATGTTCCTACCTATCAGGGCCAAGGCAGTTTATTTAACCAATGAAATCAACAGATTGATATATGACACTCCCACATCAGATCTCCTACGTGGAGTAGTGAGGATTGTAATTTGAGGTATTGGATTGGTGTTTGGGTTGAAGGGCAGGATAGTGAAAGAGATGTTTGCAAAGTAGTGTCATTTTGGGGACAGGGAGAAACATGGTAGAAGGAAAAACTCTCACAAATCTATAAATGTGACCCCAGGTAAGACTCTTAGCAATAATGGAGATGTAGCTTGAACTTGCCATATACTTTGATTGGAATGGTGACTTCCCCAGCTATCATCAGAAACCCTTCCTCCAGTAGTTGAAGAAAAGAGATACAGAGTCCCATGGCCAAACATTTCACCATGCTTCAGGAATGCTGCTGAAGAAAGGAAGAAAGGATTTTAGGAGTTATATGGGTCAAGGATATCCCAAGAAAACACAAAAACAACAACTTCCCAGAGTCTTAATCAACAATCAGGGAGCCTGCATGGGACCTACCAAATCCCTCTACAGATATGTGACAGTTGTGTAGCTAGGTCCATTTGTGGGATTCCTAACAGTGTGAGCAGGTACTGTCCCCAATCCTTTGAAAGGCTTTTGGGAACCTATTCCTTATATTGTATTGATTACCAAACCTAAATATAAGGGGCAGTGCTTATTCTTACTGCATCTTTGTATGCCATGTTTTGCTGATACCCATAGGAGGTCTGTTGCTTTTGGAACAAAAAAAGAGGACAAGTGGATTGGTGTGAAGGTGGGGGGGTGGGGTGGAGGGATGCAGTGTGAGGGGATGTCAAAAGAGGAGGGAAGGGAAACTGCAGTCAGGATGTAAAATAAATAAATAGTAAAAAGAAAACAGAGAAAATAACCAGTTCTTTCACTCTGTTGTCAAACACAATATGGATTTTTTTTCAGTTTTCCTACACTTTTTGAGAAGTGCTTTATATCCTAATATATAATCAATTGTTAATCAAAGTTTTATAGTTCATTGAAAAGAATTTGTTTTCTTTTGTGTTCAGGCACAATGTTGTAGATATGTATCTTTTTGATTTATGATGGCACTGAATTTCAGTGTTTTCTTTTAGTTATTCCCTGCTCACGTCATATTTCCATTTGTAAAAGGGAGATATTGAAGTTACCCAATATAATTGTGCAGACTTCAATTTGGGGGTATGAAATTTAATCTTTCTTTTATGGAATTGGTTGTAAATATATTTGAGCATATATTAAGAATTGTAATGTCTTATTTGTAAACTTTTCCTTTAATGAACATGAAGTATCCCTCTTTTCTATGGTCTAGTTTTGGTTGGACTTTTTTTCCATACATTAAAATTGCTACACCTCCTTGTTTCTTATTTTCATTTGCATTGAATAACATTTTTCATCAACTTAACTTAAGGCAGTATCCGTCATTGATCATACGATATGTTTCTTAGAAGCCGAAAAGGTATATTCTTTTTTCTAGACTAAGTTTAATTTGAAATTCTTCACTATGATATTGAAAACATCCATATTTTTCAAACAGGTGTCTCAAATCCTGTCATTTTGTTGCCTCTGAGTTGTTTACCTGGACCTCTTTTGATTAAGTGTTTTAAACTTGATTATTTATTTCCTGTATTTTCTTGGATATGCTTATTCTTTTTAGCCAGAGGTATTTTTCCAGTATCCTTTGTAGAACTGACTTATTGCTCAAAATTTCTAAAATTTGTTTTTATTGTGGAACTGTTTTTCTTCTGCCTTCAGTTATGCTTGGTAGTTTTTCTAAGTATAATATTTAGGGATGGCATCTCTAGTGTTTTGTAACGTTGCTAACATTGTTTAAGGATTTTTGGCTTTTACAGTCTCCATTGAAAAACTTATTTGTTATTCTTAAGGGCCTGCAATTCATATGGCATGGTCCATGATCCTTTTATCTTACAGCGTTCAGTATCCTTTCTTTGTTTTGTACATTTAGTGTTCTGATTATTATATGATATAGGGAGTGTCTTTTTTAATCCTGTCTATTTGGCATCTATATTCCTTTTGGCCTTTGTAGTTATCACTTCCCTTATGTTATCCTTTTCAAATTCTGTTAAAAGTATTTTGTGTGCCTTTTATAGTGTCTCAGACAGCTTGCTTATTTCATTGATTATTTTCTGTTTTTTTAACATATTCTTTGATTGAGAGATACAATTTGCTTCTGTTTTCATTGAGACCCAATATTCTTTCTTCTACTTGTTCCAGTCAGTGGATGACACATTCCTCTAAACTTTTTATTTGACTGACTGAATTTTTATTTTATTTTATTTTCAGTTTTATTTGTTTGGAATTTTTTTAGAAATTCTATCTCTGCATTAAATTTTATTTTTGTATCTTGAATTGTTTCCATTAATTCACTCAAATCTGTGGTTTTGCTTTCTTCTTCATAGCATTTATTTGCATTCACTTGGAGTTAATTTATTTTATTTGTATTAATTAATTTTAAAATATATTTTTCTCATTTTACATATAAATCCCAGTTCCCATGCTCTCCCCTACTCTTATTCCCCCCAACTTTCTCCCCACCCCACGAAGAATCTACCTCTCAGAGCTTATACTGCTTCCTATGGGGAGTCAACAAAGTCTAGCACGTTGCTATGAGGAAAGACCAAGGCCCTCCCTACTATATCTAGGCAAAGCAAGGTATCTTTCCAATGAGAACAGGTTCCAAAAAGCCAGTACAAGCAGTAGGGATAAATCCTGGCCCCACTGCCAGTGGCTCCACACTCGTCGCCAGACATACAACTGTCACTCACATTAAGAATGTTTAGGGTAGTTCTATTCTCGTTTCTTCCCTGTTAGGCCAAAGCTGTGGGTTCCCATTATCTCCGATGAGCTGTTTCAGTGGTATCCCCATCATGGCCTTGCCTTCTTTGCTCGTCACTCTTCTTTCTCTGTCTCTGCTTCCATTAGTTGGGGCATGAAGGTTCTATGGTGACATTTAAGATAGTCATCAATCTGATTACAGAGCAAGTCCAGTTCAACTACCATGTTCACTATATCTTTCAGTCATAGCTGGGGTTATCCTTCGGATTCTTGGGTATTTCTCTAGTACCAGGTTTCTTGCTAGCCCCATAAAGGCTCCCTCAATAAAGATATCTCTTTCCTTGCTCTCCGTCTCTGTCTTCCACCATCTCAACTATCCCATTCCCTCAAGTTCTCCTCCCCTCTCCCAAACTCCTCTCTTATTCCCCTTCTGCCCTCCCTCACCCACATGCCCAAACTCCCAATTATCTCTCAGGAGATCTTATATAATGTTTATATCTCTGGGTTTGGGTTACCTCACTCAGGAGGGTTTTTCTTTTCTAATTCCATCCAGTTGCATGCAAATTTCATGATGTCCTTGTTTTTTATCTTTCAGGAGTAATCTATTAAGTAAATGTACCATATTTTATCCATTTTCCAGTTGAGGGACATATAGGTAGTTTCCAGGTTCTGGCTATTACATATAATTTGGCTATGAACATATTTGAATAAATGTCCTTTTACAAGTTAAGCCATCCTTTGAGTATATGCCCAAGAGACGTATTGCTGGGTCTTCAGTTAGGATGATTGCCAATTTAATGAGAAACCACCATACTGATTTCTAAAGGTGTTGTGCAAATTTTCTGTCCAACCAGAAATGGAGGCAAGTTCCCCTTGCTAAGCACCCTCTAGAGTAAGCTATCATTGGTATTTTTGATCTTAGCCATTCTGACTGGTATCATAGCATTGTAAGTGTTGGCGTATTTGGTTGGTATGATAAATAACCAGACCAGCTCAAGAACAATAGATATAATTTAATAACTGAAAAAGGGGAGGAACTCACGCTACAAGAGTGGGAGTTCTGAAATCCAAAATGGTCCAGCGAGCATCGCGTAGAGAGAGCATGCACCTACCTACCCCAGTTTTTCTACCTGGGCTCTAGGCGGCCACACCCTAACCAGATGTAATTGGTTGAGTTTCCCCATCATCTCCCCCTTTTGTCTAAACAAGATCGATCCTAACCCAATACAAATATATACAATAGGAACAGATACCAATTATAAAATTACAAGCAATAAACAATATTCAGCAAGAAATACATAACAAAAGTTTTACTAAGCATTCTATTTCAAGGAGTCTAAATAATGTATTGAAATTAAGTTTAGCTAAATCATGATGAGGGTAACTGCAATTATCTAATCTTCAACTCCATCAAAGATCTGAGAAGGGAAGTAATATTACTTGAGTAAACAGGAAGTATAATTTAGAAACTTACAAAATGTGCAACAAATGACAAAGACAACTTTCTACCTGGGCAATCACCCAAAGTCTCATTTGTAATGTTGAGGCAACCAACTTTGGGTAAGGCCTGACATAAGTGACATACCATTTTTAAAGGCAAGAAACTTTTAAAAACTATCTTACCCTCTCTTGGCAGGATATGATGGTCCTGTTTTATCCATTTACGGATAATCTGTATCTCTGTCAGTGGTTGATGTATGGGCATTTCTTTGTCCAAATGCCAGTTCTGCCAAGAAGAAAGGCTCCAGGTGGAGTGTCTTTGGTGCTCAACATTCTCTTGGGAGTAGATCGGTGTTGTCGGTAGTGATTGTGTCTCTTTACCACAGAACTCTAGGTTAGATTAAAGGCCATTTTCTACAACTCTTTGAAGAGGTTGCAGATTATACTATCTATATTGAATATAATCTCTATGTATCTAAAGAACCTGATTAGCCTTATTTAAATAGGACAATCATAGGTGACTGTTGATCTATAATTTTCAATACCTATCTAACTTAAAGAATGAGACAATAAACAAATGTATAAAAAATAAGAACAGAGACCTTCAAATGTAAACAATGTATAAATACCTTGATCAGAGGTAGTAGTGTACATTGCAATATGATAAATATATATGTTAGTACATAAACCATGTTTCAAACCATGCATACAATTTACAATATAATTTAACTTTGTATCATTATACAAGAATTGCTACCAATATAATTGTCTAAAAATAACTCACAAATACCAATCTTTTATCCCATTACCAAATATCCCTCTTTTTTAAAGAAAACCCCTGAGACTATAAAATTCTTCCCACATCCCTCAACCTTATACCAATTATAACCAACCGCTAAATGATGTCCCTAAACCTGAGGGAAAACTTTGCTGGGGGAAAGGACATCATCCTCTAAAATTGCTTTCAGCTTTCATGGGGGTGACTTTCTTCCTAGAGGATCCTGTGAAAGTAAATGATGGTTAAATTTCAAGATTAATATTCAGTCTGGTAAAATTGCAAATAGTCTCTGAGCATTTTTTTTGAGGTACAGCCAGAATGTTGTAAAAGATGTGTGTTCCATTTCAACTAACCAAGTTGGAACCATCTTGTGTAGCTGGTACCAAAACAGGTCTTGTAATAGCGCTATCAGCATCATGACGTCAAATTAACCAGGTGGAGTTGTTGTTGTGGGGCCCCATCTTCTTCCTGGAAACTTCAAAGATTACTGCAGACAATTTATTGTTCATTATGGAAGACTTAAGAATGACCTATTATAGACATATACATTCAATGGAAGGAATGAGAAAGACAAAAACAGATATGAGGAAAAGCAAAAAAGATTTATAAATTATTTTTTTCTTCTGTCCCATATCATGCCTCTTGACATGAGACAGAAACTCTGTGTTTTCTCTTAACTACAGGCTTGGAATTGGAGAGGGACTGAGCCAGAGTCTAACTCAAAAACCAGCTCTATAGATTTATAAACATAAGTACATTCATAGATATGAATACATTTAGCATAATTTCTCTTACAGAACCTATTTAATTGTTTTGTTTATCCTTATTGGGTTGTAAATTGTTTCCATCTGTCAGTATTCAAACATCCAGGGTCCCTTGATTTTTGAAGATGAGTGTTTTCCTGCAGAGATAAGAAGAGAACCCTGCTACTATCCTATATGTTTTTCTTACCACCTGTATGATTATCATCATTGTGAATGAACTGTCATTTCTCCTTTCCAAGGGGCTCCTATTCTTTAAACAGAACCTTTATTAATTTTGATGGTATCCACAATTTTTCGTCTCCTGTAGAAACAAGAGCAAAACCCCTTCCCCAATGCAGCACATATCCTAGCTTCCATTGCGAGGTCAGCACATCCTTGAAATAAACCAGTTGATATAATTCAGCAGACTTTTTCATTATCCAATATCTTTCTGTGGCCATTGTCCCTTTCTCATTAGCATTAAGAAAATTCAAGGTTAATAACGCATTATCTAACCTGTTTTGGGTGTATTTTCCATCTCTTTATGTTTGTTTAACATATCCTTTATAGTTTGATTTGATCTTTCTATGACTGCTTGACCTGTGGGATTGTATGGTATACCTGTAACATGCTTGATATTATAATAAGCAAAAAAACATTTCATTTTTCTAGAGAGACAATCAGGACCATTATCCATCTTTATTTGTGCAGGTATACCCATGATGGCCATGATGTCTAATAAATAAAAGATTAATAAATCAGCTTTTTCTGAGCTTAAAGCAGTTGCCCACTGAAAACCTGAATAAGTGTCAATGGTGTGGTGTA
This sequence comes from Microtus agrestis, assembly GCA_902806775.1. NCBI lineage: Eukaryota > Metazoa > Chordata > Mammalia > Rodentia > Cricetidae > Microtus > Microtus agrestis. The sequence goes on along the minus strand of CADCXT010002706.1, from coordinate 41,388 downwards.
CATATTTTAATTTGACAAATTTCACAAAGTGGAACATATTCGTCTGCCAAATTTCTTTCCTTTGAGCGCTCTTTGGATTAGTCCCTGCAGATAGTGGTGTTTGGTTATAGAAAGAACAAGTAGGGCATTTCTTTATAATTTTCTTAGTTTGTTGCCACATTATAGAAAACTCTTTCTTCAAGCTTTTTCTATTGACGTGATTTTTTTAATGAAATTCGGAGGTCTGCAGCACACTTCCAATCATCAGTTCATCAATTTCTGCATTACCTTGTGCTAGAGTACCTGTGCAAACCCGTATGGGATCAGACGTGTGTTATGTACATAGGGCAAAGCCTATTCTTGATCATGTCTTGTACCTGGATAAAGAATGAAGTCAGTTCTGTATCATCTGGTAAAAAATTAGTGGTTTCAATATGCAAGATAACTCTTTCTGCATACTGTGAATCTGTAACTATATTAAGAGGTTTTCAAAATCCCTTAGAATCATAAGAATGGCATATAATTCTGCCTTCTTGACAGAATTATAAGGGCTTTGTTTCACCTTACTCAATTTTTCTGATTTGTAACCTGACTTCCCTAATTTATTGCCATCAATATAAAATGTACGGGAACTAGTTATTGGAGCAGCACACATGATTCAAGGAAGAATCCAAGAAGTTCTCTTTATAAAGTTAAGCCTATTGCTTTTGGGATAGTTGCTATTAATTTCTCAAAAAAAAATTAGCACAAGCTCTTTGCCATGGTTCATTGTCTTCCCATAACTTTCTTACCTCATCAGTGGTGAAAGGCATTATAATTCCTGGTGGATCTATGCCTGTTAGTTGACAAAGTCTCAATTTACCTTTTATAATTAATTTAGAGACTTTTTCCACAAAAGTTTATAATTTTTTACTTGGTTTATGTGGTAAAAAGATCCATTGTAAGATAATATCATCTCTCTGCATTAAGATTCCTATAGGAGAAATTCTGGAAGGCAATATTACAAGAATACAACTAAGCTTTGGATTTAACCTATCCATATGTGCCTCCTGTAATTTTTCCTCAATCATTGTCAGTTCCTTCTCTGCTTCACCTGTTAATTCTCTGGGACTGTTTAAGTCTTTATCACCATCTAGGGTTTTGTTTAAATGAATTATTAGATCAGGTATTACCCCAACAGCCGGTCATAGGCTGGAAATGTCTCCTAGCAATCTTTGAAAGTCATTAAGAGTCCGTAACTGATCTCTCCTAATTTGTGCCTTTTGTGTCCTAATTTTCCTGTAAACCCATTTTGTAACCTAGGTAATTAATAGAATCTCCTCTTTGAATATTTTCAGGAGCAATCTTTAATCTCCATTTAGGCAAAACTATCTTTATTTCATCAAACATTCTTTCCAAATTATCTATGTTTGAATTGGATTGCAAAATATCATCCATGTAATGGTAAATTATAGACTTAAGGAACAACTTACATATTATTTCCAGGGGCTGACTTACAAACTATTGGCACAGCCGGGCGGTGGTGGTGCACGCCTTTAATCCCAGCACTTGGAAGGCAGAGCCAGGCGGATATCTGTGAGTTCGAGACCAGCCTGGTCTACAAGAGCTAGTTCCAGGACAGGCTCCAAAACCACAGAAAAACCCTGTCTCGAAAAACCAAATAAATAAATAAATAAATTAATTAATTAAAAAATATTGTCACAGGCTGGGACTATAGAGCATTCCCTGTGGGACGATAGTCCACTGGTATCTTTGCGTAGGCTGAGAATTATTTTAAGTAGGCACTGTGAAAGCAAACTTTTTTCTATTTTTTTCTTGTAAAGGTATAGTGAAGAAACAGTCCTTTAAATCAATAACTATAAGAGGCCATCCCTTTGGTAACAGAGAGGGCAGAGGAATTCCAGATTACAGAGGGCCCATAGGTTGAATAACCTTGCTTATAGTTCTGTAAGGTCTGGGTCTGAATCTTCTGTCTAGTGTTTTGCTCTAATGCCCTCATTGAGGATTCTAAGGTATGAAGTCTGTACATTAGAGATAATGCCTCATCCTTGGACATAATCCTCATGGCATGTATATTAGCTTCTTGGAGAGACATTCTATCAGTCAATCTGCCATACCCCTTCGACAAAGTCTGATTAATACATTTGACAGTGTGAATCCTCTCAAATAATGTTTCAGCACCCAAAGTCATGGACTGGATTTTCTGTGACAAATCAGCTGTTTCCTGCTCCAGAGCACTGAATCTCTCCTTAAATGAATTAGTATTAGATTGTACCTTTTCAAAATTAGCTCAGTTAACCGAGTCATATTAAACAAAGATCTAGTCTCCTCTTTGAGAACTCCCATCTTTTTTCTTGAAGAGGTTGGTATCCGTCTAAATTGTTTTTAGCCGACTGAAAATTATCAATTAAGATGGTAGTGCCCTTCCTTAGACTTTCAAGTTTTTTTCTAAGAATCCTGGATTCAGTCTGGAAATACTACATCATTTTCCTATTGTCAAACCATGTTTTGAAAAAACTACAGAATACAAGGAAAAAGGTGAATCCTAGAAATAGCCATGTAAGAGGGATGTCATATGTGTCTTGTAAGACTTCACCACTCTTGGGAATATACCCAAGAGAGGCCTTATCATACAACAAAAGTATATGCTCTACTATGTTCATAGCAGCATTGTTTGTAATAGCCAGAACCTGGAAACAACCTAGATGCCCTTCAATTGAAGAATGGATGAAGAAAATATGGAATATATACATTTTAGAGTACTACTCAGCAGTAAAAAACAAGGACTTCTTGAAGTTTGCAGGCAATTGGATGGAAATAGAAAACATTATACTGAGTGAGGTAAGCCAGACCCAAAAAGAGGAACATGGGATGTACTCCCTCATATTTGGTTTCTAGCCATAAATAAAGGGCACTGAGCCTATAATTCGTGATCTTAGAGAAGCTAAATAAGAAGGAGAATCCAAAGAAAAACATATAGTCATCCTCCTGAATATTAACCTTCATCAGGCGATGAAAGGAGACAGAGACAAAGACCCACATTGTAGCACCGGACTGAAATCTCAAGGTCCAAATCAGGAGCAGAAGGAGAGAGAGCACGAGCAAGGAACTCAGGACAGCGAGGGGTGCACCCACACACTGAGACAATGGGGATGTTCTATCGGGAACTCACCAAGGCCAGCTGGCCTGGGTCTGAAAATGCATGGGATAAAACCGGACTCGCTGAACATAGTGGACAATGAGGACTACTGAGAACTTAAGAACAATGGCAATGGGTTTTTGATCCTACTGCACCTATTGGCTTTGTGGGAGCCTAGGCAGTTTGGATGCTCACCTTACTAGACCTGGATGGAGGTGGGTGGTCCTTGGACTCCCCACAGGGCAGGGAACCCTGATTGCTCTTTGGGCTGTTGAAGGAGGGGGTCTTGATTGGGGGAGGGGAGGGAAATGGGAGGTGGAGGTGGGGAAGAGACAGAAATCTTTAATAAATGAATAATAAATAAATAAATAAAATAAAATAAAAATAGAAAAAAAAAGACTTCACCCATGGTGTAAGAGAAAAGGCTATGGAAACCTTGGATGGTTAGATTGTCTGACATATTGCCCTTTTTAAATGTTACCTGTGATTCAATCCCCTTTATCCCCATTAGTTGTTTTATTGCTCTACTTAGAACTTCAAGAATGATGTTGAACAGATAGAAAGAGTGAATAGCCTTATCTTGATTCTGATTTTAGTGGAATCACTTTGAGTTTCTCTCTATTTAATTTAATATTGGTTGTTGGCTTGTTTATTTTTTTATGTTTAGATACATTCTTTGTATCCCTGATCTCTCCAAGAACTTTATCATGTCAGGGTGTTGGATTTTCATCAAATGCTTTTCAGAATGTAATCACATGATCTTATTTTTTCTTTTAGTTTATATATATGGAGGATTACATAGATAGGTTTTTATATGTTGAACCATTTGTACATCTCTGGATGAAGCTGACTTAAACATGGTGGATGAATTTTTTACTATGTTCTTGGGTTCAGTTAGCTAGTATTTTTGCATCAATATTCAAGAGAGATTGGTCTGTAATCCTCTTCCTTGGTTGAGTCTTTGTGTGGTTTCAATATCAGGATAACTATAGTCTAATAAGGGTTTGGCAATATTTCTTCTGTTTCTATTATGTGGAACAATTTGAGAGGTATAGGTTTTAGTTCTTCCTTGAAGTTCTATTAGAGTGCTACATTAAAACCAGCTGGTCATAGCCTTATTCTGGTTGGGGGACTTTTGATGGCATCTTCTATTTCCTAGCAGGATATATGACTATTTAAATTGTTCCCCTGGTATTGATTTAATTTTGCTAAGTAGTACATACCAAGAAAATTGTCCATTTCTTTTACATTTTCCGATTTTGTGGAATACAGGGTTTTGTAGTATGAGCTAATGATTGTCTGGTTTATCTTGGTGTTCGTTGTTATGTCCCCCTTCTCATTTTTGATTTTGTTAATTCAGATGTTATTTTTCTGCCTTCAGGTTAGTTTGGATGATGGTTTGTCTATCTTGTTGATATTCTCAAAGAACCAGCTCTTTGTTTTATAGATTCTTTGTATTGTTTTCTTTGTTTCTATTTTATTGATTTCAGTCCTCTGTTTCCTGTTGTCTACTCTTCCTGGGAGAGTCTGTTTCCTTTACTTTTAGATATTTCAGTTGTGCTGTTAAGTCACTAGTGTGAAATTTCTCTGCTTTCTTTATGTAGGAACTTAGTGCTATGAACTTTCCTCTCAGCATTGCTATCATAGTGTCCTGTAGGTTTGAATATGTTGTGCCTTCATTTTTGATGATTTCTAGGAAGTATTTAATTTCTTTCTTTCTTTCTTCTTTGACCCAAGGGTGAATAAATGAGCACAGTTCAATTTGCCTGAATTTGTAGGCTTTCTGCAATTAGTGCTATTTTTTTAATTCTAACTTTAAACCATGGTTATCCAATAAGATACAAGGGGTTATTCCATTTTTTTTTATCTGTTGAGGTTTACTTTGTTACTTACTATGTGATCAGTCCTACAGAAGGTTCCATGAGGTCTTGAGAACAGGGTATATTCTTTTGTGTTTGGGTGAAATGTTCTATAGAATTCTATTAAGTAAATTTGAGTCATGACATCTATTAGTTCTCTTATTTCTCTCTTAAGGTTTTCTGGTTGAAACTTACATTGCGGAGACTGGGTTGTTGAAGTCTCCTGCTATTAGTGTGTGGTTTGATGTGCAATTTATGCATTAGAAATGTTTCCTTTCCATATGTGGATGTTCTTGTATTTGGGGTATATATGTTCAGTATTGAGACTTCATCTTGATGGATTTTTTTCTTCTGTTGAGTATGAAGTGTCCTTCTCCATCTCTTCTGATGGAATTTACTTTGAAATCTAATTTGCTATATAGTAGGATAGCTGTACCGGCTTGTTTCTTAGGTCCATTTGATTAGAAAAAAAAATATTTTCCAACCCTTTCCTCTGTGGTAATGTCTGTCTTTAAGGTTGAAGTTTCTTATTTGTATACAACAGATGGGTGGATCATAGTTTCATATCCATATTCTTAGCCTGTGTCTTTATACAGGTGAATTGAATCCACTGATATTAAGAGATATTAATGAACAGTGATTATTAATTCCAATTAGTACTTGGTGGTAGTGTTTGTGTGCTTCCCTTCTTTGGAGATTGCTGGTGTGAGATTGTCTATGTTTTATGGGTACAATTAGCTTCCATGGATTGGAGTTTTCCTTATAGTACTTTTTGTAGAACTGGATTTGTGGTTAGGTATTGTTTAAATCTGGTTTTGTCATGTAATATCTTATTTTCTCTATCAATAGTGATTGAAAGCTTTGCTGGGTATAGTACGCTGGGCTTTCATCATGGTCTCTTAATGTCTGCAGTCTATTTTTCCAAGACCTCTGGGTTTCATGGCTTTCATTATGAAGTCAGGTGTAATTTTGATAGGTTTGCCTTTATATGCTACTTGGATTTTGTTTCTTTGCAGCTCTTAATATTCTTTGTTTTTTGTATGATTTATGTATTGATTATTACATGGCAAAAGGACGTTCTTTTGGTCCCAGTCTATTTGGTGTTCTGTAAGCTTCTTTTTTGTCTATTGAAGATATTTTTCTCAGTGCAGGGCCAAGATTTATTTTATTAATTTTTATTAAACTCTACATTTTTCTCTGCTCCATTTTCTGCCTTTCCCCTTTCATGTAACCCCCCCCAAAGTCCCCATTCTCCCAATTTACTTAGGAGATCTTGTCTTTTTCTAGATTAGATCTATGTATGTCTCTCTTAGTGTTCTCATTGTTTTCTAAGTTTTATGGAATTGTGATTTGAAGGCTAGTTTTCTTTCTTTTATGTTTAAAAACCACTTATGAGGTCTGAAAAAGCCTGGGTTAAAACCGGTCTCGCTGAACATAGCGGACAATGAGGACTACTGAGACCTCAAGAACAATGGCAATGGGTTTTTGATCCTACTGTACCTATTGGCTTTGTGGGAGCCTAGGCAGTTTGGATGCTCACCTTACTAGACCTGGATAGAGTTTGGTGGTCCTTGGACTTCCCACAGGGCATGGAACCCTGATTGCTCTTTGGGCTGATGAGGGAGGGGGATTTGACTGGGGGAGGGGAGGGAAGGAAAGGTGGCGGTGGGGAAGAGACAGAAATCTTTAATAAATAAATAAACCACTTATGTGTGAGCACATATAGAAATTGTCTCTCTGTGTCAGGATTACCTCACTCAAAATAATATTTTCTAGATCCACCCATTTGCCTGAAAATTCAAGATATTGTTATTTTTAATGCTGTGAGGTACTACTTTATGTAAATGTACCATATTTTCCTTATCAATTATTTGGTAGGGGGCATTTAGGTATTTCCATTTTTTTTTTGTCTGCAGGGAACTGCTTTACTGTAAAGATATATTTCCTCACAAATGCAAACACATGTATAAGATACTTGGATAAACTAAGTCCAGAAGACATTATTATGCATAGTTGGTTTAGGTTAGAATAAGTAGGGATAACTAGAAGAGATTTTAAATGTATGGTTTTATTTATTTATTTATCAAAAATTTCCCCCTCTTTCCCACCTTCTATTTCTCTCCCACTCCTCTCCTCCCCCTCCTCCTCCCCCTCTCTCGCCTGTCCTAAGAGCAGTCAGGGTTCCCTGCCCTGTGGGAATTCCAAGATCCTCCCCTCTCCATCCAGATCTAGGAAGGTAAGCATCCAAATAAAACAGGCTCCCACAAAGCCAGTACATGCAGTTGAATCAAAATCCAGTGCCATTGTCCTTGGCTTCTCAGTCAGCCCTTATTGACAGCCACATGCAGAGAGTCCAGTTTGATCACATACTTCATCAGTCCCAGTCCAGCTGGTCTTCGTGAGCTCCCATTAGATCAGGCCCACCATCTCAGTGGGTGGACACACCCCTCGTGTTCCTGACTTCCTTACCCATGTTCTCCCTCCTTCTGCTCCTCATTTGGACCTTGGAAGCTCAGTCCAGTGCTCCAATGTGGGTCTCTGTCTCTATCTCCATCTATTGCTGTATGAAGGTTCTATGGTGATATGCAAGATATTCATCAGTGTGGCCATGGGAAAAGGACAGTTCAGTCACGTTTTCCTCTGCTGCCCAAGGAACAAGCTGGAGAAATTTCCTTGCACTTGGGAATCCCTCTAGAGTTAAGTCTCTTGCCAACCCTAAAATGGCTCCCTTAGTTAAGATATTTACTTCCCTGCTCCCATATCCACCCTTCCTCAATCCCAACCATTCCATTCTCCCAAGCTCTCCCCCAAACTCCCCTTCTCCTTTCTCTCTCCACATCTCCCTTTATACCCACTCCCTCGCATGCACCAACTTCTGCCTGGGAATCTTGTCTACTTCCAATTTCCAGGATGTAGGGGAAAGCCCAGCCCAATGGGGGGTGTGTTCGCCTCGGGCTAATGTTTATGTATAAATCTGGCGGGTGTGAATCCTTGTTTTGTATTTCCTGCTCATCGTTGGATCTCTGGTGGTGTAAGCTATCCCTTCATTAAAATTTGCTGTTTCATACTAAGCTAGCCTGGTTATTATGCTGTATATATTTGGTGCACCAACTTTGGGCTTTTTTTGCACCCGCCCCGAGTGGCTTGGGACGTAGGCTTGAATTTTAGTTTGAGAGAGCTACATGTCCCAAACTCGTAGCCATCTGCCTGGGTCCTAAAACACAACACGCTCCTTGCCCAGCTGCCATGTGCCCCACTGTTTTTTTAGTAACTTTAAGATTTTCTTTGGGTTCACGTGCCTATTTAGCTTCTCTAGGATCATGAAATATAGGCTCAATGTCCTTTATTTATGGCTAGAATCCACTAATGCGTGAGTACATACCACATTCATCTTTTTGGGTAAGGGTTATCTCACTCAGTAAAGTGGTTTCTATTTCAATCCATTTGCATGCAAATTTCAAGATGTCATTGTTTTTTATCCCTGAGTAAAACTCTAAAGTGTGTATGTTCCACACCTTCTTTATCCATTCTTCTATTGAGGGGCACCTAGGTTGTTTCCAAATTCTGGCTGTTACAATAGTGCTGCTATGAACATAGTTGAACAAATTCTTTTTTAGTATGATTGGGCATCTCTTGGGTATATTCCCAAGAGTGGAATTGCTGGGACCTGGGGTAGGTTGACTCCCAGTCTCCTGAGAAACTGCCACAATAATTTCCAAACTGGTTACACAAGTTTGCATTTCCACCAATAATGGATGAGTGAGTGTTCCCCTTACTCCACATCCCCTCCAGCATAGCCTATCATTGGTGTTTTTTATTTTAGCTTTTCTGACAGGTGTAAGATGGTATCTCAGAGTTGTTTTGATTTGCATTTCCCTGAGCACTAAGGAGGTTGAGCTTGACCTTAAGTGTCTTTTGGCCATTTGAATATCTTCTGTTGAGAATTCTCTGTTCAGTTCAGTACTCCATTTTTTAAAATGGGTTAATTAGAGTTTTAATATCTAGTTTCTTAAGTTCTTTATAAATTTTGGAGACCAGACCTTTTTCTGATGTGGGGTTGGTGAATATCTTCTCCCAGTCAGTGGGTTGCCTTTTTGTCTTAACGACTGTGTCCTTTGCTTTACAGAAGCTTCTCAGTTTCAGGAGGTCCCATTTAGTCATTGTTGCTCTTATTATCTGTGCTGCTGGGGTTCTACATGGGAAGTAGTCTCCTGTTCCCATGTGTTATATACTACTTCCCAATTTCTCTTGTATCAGATTCAGTGTGGTCAGATTAACATTGAGGTCTTTAATCCATTTGGACTTGAGTTTTGTGCATGGTGATAGATATGGATATATTTTCATTCTTCTACAGGTTGACATTCAGATATGCCAGCACCATTTGTTGAAGATGCTTTCTTTCTTCCATTGTATATTTTTAGCTCCTTTGTCAAAAATCATGTGTTCATAAATTTGTGGGTTAATATCCGGGTCTTCGATTCGATTCCATTGGTCAACATCTCTGTTTTTGTGCCAATACCAAGCAGTTTTCCTTACTGTAGCTCTGTAATAGAGTTTGAAGTCAGGGATGGTAATGCCTCTCGAAGCACTTTTATTGTATAGGATTGTTTTGGCTATCCTGGGTTTTTTGTTTTTACATATAAAGTTGATTATTGTTCTCTCAAGTTCTTTGAAGAATTTTGTTGGGATTTTGATGGAGAATGCATTGAATCTATAGATTTCTTTTGGTAGTATTGCCATTTTTACTATGTTGATCCTCCCTATCTAAGAACATGGGAGATCCTTCCATATTTTAGTATCCTCTTCAATTTCTTTCTTCAAAGCCTTAAAGTTCTTGTCAAATAGAGCTTTTACTTCCTTTGTTACAGTTACCTCAAATACTTTATGCTATTTGTGTCTATCATGATACGTGATGTTTCTCTGATTTTCCTCTCTGCTTCTTTGTTCTTTGTGTATAGGAGGGCAACTGATTTTGTGGAGTTGATCTTGTATCCTGCCACGTTACTAAAGGTGTTTATCAGCTGTAGAATTTCTTTGTTAAAGGTTTTGGGGAGTCACTTATATACACTATCATATCATCTGCAAATAATGAAAGTTTGACTTCTTCCATTTAAATTTGAATCCCCTTGATCTCCTTATGCTGTTTTATTGCTATTGCTAGAAACTCAAGCACTATATTGAAGAGGTATGGAGAGAGTGGACAGCCTTTTTTCGTTCCTGATTTTTGTGAGATGGCTTTGAGTTTCTCTCCATTTAATTTAATAATAGCTGTCAGCTTGCTGTATATTGTTTTTATTATATATAGCAATGAACCTTGTAACTCTAATTTCTCCAAGCCCTTTATCATAATGGGGTGTTGAATTTTGTCAAATGCTTTTTCAACATCTAATGAAATGCTCATATGTTTTTTCTTTAGTTTATTTATATGATGGATTATGTTGATAGATTTTCGTATGTTGAACCAGCTCTGCCTCTCTGGGATGAAGCCTACTTGATCATAATGTGTATTTTTTTGGATGTGTTCTTGGATTCGGTTTACCAGTATTTTATTGAGAATTTTTGCATAGATGTTCATGAGTGAGATTGGTCTGTAATTCTCTTTCTTTGTTAAGTCTTTGTGTGGGTTTTGTATCAGGGTGACTGTAGCTTCATAAAAGGAGTTTGGCAATGACTCTTCTGTTTCTATTTTGTGAAACACATTAAGGAGTATAGGTATTAACTCTTCTTGGAAGTTCTGGTAGAATTCTGCATTGAAACCATCTGGTCCTGGGCTTTTTTTTTGGTAGGGAGATTTCTGATGACAGCTTCTATTTCCTCATGACTTACAGGTCTATTTAAATTTCTCACCTGGTCTTGATTTAATTTTGGTATATGGTATATATCTAAAAAAGTGTTCATTTCTTTCACATTTTCCAATTTTGTTGCATAAAGCTTTTGTTGTAAGATCTAATGATTCCCTGAGTTTCCTCTGTGTCTGTGGTAATGTCCCCCTTTTCATTTCTGATCTTGTTAATTTGCATGTTCTCTCTCTGGCAGTTGATTAGTTTGGATAGGGGTTTGTCAATCTTGTTGATTTTCTCCAAGAACCAGTTTATTATTTCATTAATTCTATGGATTGTTTTCTGTGTTTCTATTTTGTTGATTTCAGCCCTCATTTTGATTATTTCCAGTTTTCTATTCCTCCTGGGTAAATCCACTTTTTTTTTCTAGCGCTTTCAGGTGTGCTGTTAAGTCTCTAACATGTGCTTTCTCCATTTTCTTTATGTGAGCACTTAGTGCTATGAACTTTCCTCTTAGCACTGCTTTCATAGTGTCCCATAGGTTTGGGTATGTTGTGTCTTTATTTTAATTAATTCAAGGAAGACTTTAATTTCTTTCTTTATTTCTTCCATGACCCAGGGATAGTTCAGTAGTTGACTGTTCAGTTTCCATGAGTTTATAGGTTTTCTGAGGTTAGAATTGTTGTTGAATTCTAACTTTATTCCATGGGGATCTGATAGTACACAGGTGGTTACTACAATGTCTTTGTATCAATGATCGCTTTGTTCCCAATTTTGTGACCAGTTTTTGAGAAGGTTCTATGAGATGCTGAGAAGAAGGCATATTCTTTTCTCTTTGGGTGGAATGTTCTATAGATGTCTGTTAGGTCCATTTGTTTCATTATATCTGTTAGTTCTCTTATTTCTCTGTTAAGTTTCTGTCTGGTTGACCTGTCTATTGGTGAGAGAGGAATGTTGAAATCACCTGCTATTAAAATGTGGGGTTTGATGTATGCTTTTAGTTTTAGTAATGTTTCTTTTACATATGTGTGTGCTTTTATGTTAGGGGAATAGATATTCAGGATAGAGATTTCTTCCTGATAAATTTTTCCTGTTATGGGTATAAGTGTCAATCTCCATCTCTTCTGATTGATTTTAGTTTGTAATCTATTTTCTTAGATATTAATATAGCAACACCTGCTTGTTTCTTTGGTCCATTTGATTGAAAAAGCTTTTCCCAATCCTTCACTCTGAGGTAGTGTCTGTCTTTGAAATTGAGGTGTGTTTCCTGTAAGCAACAGAATGTTGGATCCTGATTTTTTATCCAATCTCTTAACCTATGCCTTTTTATAGGTGAATTGAGTCCATTGATATTAAGTGATATTAATGACCAGTGGTTGTTAACACCAGTTATTTTTTTTTCTGGTGGAAGTGTTTGTGTGTTTCCCTTCTGTGAGTTGTGCTGGTGGAGGTTTGTCAGATGCTTGTATTATTATGGGTGTTATTGGCTTCCTTGGATTGTTATTTTCCTTCTAGTATTTTTGTAAGGCTGGGTTTGTGGCTGCACATTGTTTAAATATGTTTTTATCCTCGATTATCTTGTTTTCTCCATCGATGGTGAATGCATGCTTTGCTGGGTCTAGTAGTCTTGGCTTACATCCATCGTCTCTTAGTGTCTGCAACACATCTATCCAACTCCTTCTGGCTTCCATGGTTTCCATTGAGAAGTCAGGTATAATTCTAATAGGTTTCCCTTTATATGTTACTAGACCATTTTCCCTTGCAGCTCTTAATATTCTTTCTTTATTCTGTATGATTTGTGTTTTGATTATTATATGGCAAGGGAATGCTTTTTTGATTCAGTCTATTTGGTGTTCTGTGTGTTGCTTGTACCTTCATAGGAATATCCTTCTTTGTGTTGTGAAAGTTTTCTTCTATAAATTTTTTTGAATATATTTTCTGAGTCTTTGAGCTGTAAAACTTCTCCTTCTTCAACCCCTATTATTCTTTGGTTTGGTCTTTTCACAGTGTCCCAGATTTCCTATATGTTTTGTGTTAAGAATTTGTTGGAGTGCTCTCCTGGATATTGCCCTGGCTGCACCATTCTTCCTTTTGTCCCCGGATCATTGGGCTACCAGGCGCCCCTGTTTAGGTGATGAGGAGTTCCATCTGGACGGGTGAGTATGTGCTATCCAGGGGCGATTGTCCCAGAAGAGAGCATAACCCCCCTCCCCCAGCTCCTTCTGCAGGGCTGTCTTTCTTATGCATGACCCAGCACCCCAGCACCCTCCCCAACCCTGCCCTGCTGTATGCTAGGATCAGTGCTCAAGAACTGTTTTAAGCTCCTGCACTAAGTCTACCAACCAAGAGCGGTGAGTGCCTGCCTACAGGGTAGGCCTCAAGGTCCCCTGTAAGGGAGCCCGGGCACCTTCAGTTTGTGCTCCAGGGACTCTTGTGCTCTCCTGGAACCCGTTCTGCCTGCCCCAATCTTCCTTTTGTCCCCGGATCATTGGGCTACCAGGCGCCCCTGTTTAGGTGATGAGGAGTTCCATCTGGACGGGTGAGTATGTGCTATCCAGGGGCGATTGTCCCGGAAGAGAGCATAACCCCCCTCCCCCAGCTCCTTCTGCAGGGCTGTCTTTCTTACACACGACCCAGCACCCCAGCACCCCAGCACCCCCCCAACCGTGCCCTGCTGTATGCAAGGACCAGTGCTTAAGAACAGTTTTAAGCTCCTACACTAAGCCTACCCACCCAGAGCAGTGAGCCTCAAGGTCTCCTGTAAGGGAGCCTGGGCACCTTCAACTTGTGATCCAGGGTCACCTGTGCACTCTTGGATCCCGCCCTACCTGCCCTGTTCTTCCTTTTGTCCCCGGATCATTGGACAACTAGGCAACCCTGTTTAGGTGCTGAGGAGTTCCATCTGGAAGAGTGAGTGTGTGCGATCCAGGGGCAATTGTCCCGGAAGAGAGCACAAACCCCCCTCCACCAGCTCCTTCTGCAGGGCTGTCTTTCTTACACATGACCACCCCACAAGCTTGCGTTTTCTGCAAGGTCCTTTGCTCAGGAACAATTTTCTGCTCCTACATTAAGGCTACCAACTGATAGTGGTGAGTGCCTGCCTACAGGGCAGGCCTCAAGGACCCCTGAAAGTGAGCACGCGCACCTTCAACATGTGAGGCAGGGTGTCCAGTGTTCTACTCATCCCTGCCTTGTCCCCAAAGTTCCCCCTTTCTGTCTGTGGGTCATTGGACTACCAGTCGTCCATGTTTGGGTGTTGAGGAGTTCCAGCTGGACGGGACGGTTCCTGCTTCTACACTGAAGAGATACACCCAGAGACTCAGTCACAGCAAAGACTGGACCAAGACACGAGGCCTCTCCTGGCTCCATTTGAAGGAAGAGATGGGAAGGCACCAATGCAAGAATTCCTCCAACAACCTGAAAGGCAACATGACATCACCAGAATCCAGGGATCCCGAAATAAGAAGAATTGTACACCCTATTCCAGAAGAATTAGACATAACCACAGACACAGAGGAAATTCAGTGAATCATTAGATTTTACTACAGAAGCCTGTATGCCACAAAACAGGAAAATATAAAAGAAATGGACACTTTTCTATATAAATACCATATACCAAAGTCAAACCAGGAACAGGTAAACAACCTAAATAGACCTGTTAGTCGAGAAGAATTAGAAGCTGTTAACAAAAACCTCCCTACCAAAAAAAGCCCAGGACCAGAGGGTTTCAATGCGGAATTCTACAAGAACTTCCAAGAAGACCTAATACCGATACTCCTTAAAGTATTTCACAATATAGAAAAAGAAGAGTCATTGCCAAATTCCTTTTATGAAGCTACAGACACTAACACCAAAACCACACAAAGACTCAACCAAGAAAGAGAATTACAAGTCGTTCTCACTCATGAACATTGATGCAAAAATCCTCAAGAAAATACTGGCAAACCGTATCCAAGAACACATTAGAAAAATTATCCATTATGATCAAATAGGCGTCATCCCAGAGATGCAGGGCTGGTTCAGCATATGAAAATCCATTAATGTAGTCTACCATATAAATAAACTGAAAGAAAAAAAACATATGACCATTTCATTAGGTGCTGAAAAAGCTTTTGACAAAATTCAACATCCCTTCATGATAAAAGTCTTGGAGAGATTAGGGATATAATGGTCATACCTAAATATAATAAAAGCTATTTACAACAAACCAACAGCTAACATCAAACTAAATGGAGAGAAACTCAAAGCCATCCCACTAAAATCAGGAACACGACAAGGCTGTCCACTCTCTCCATACCTCTTCAATATAGTGCTTGAAGTTTTAGCAATAGCAATAAGACAACATAAGGGGATCAAGGGGATTCGAAATGGAAAGGAAGAGGTTAAATTTTCATTATTTGCAGATGATATGATAGTGTACATAAGCGACCCCAAGGACTCCACCAAAGAACTCCTACAGCTGATAAACACCTTTAGTAATGTGGCAGGATACTAGTTCAACCCAAAAAGTCAGTTGCCCTCCTATACACAAAGGATATGGAAGCACAGAGAGAAATCAGAAAAACATCACCTTCCTTGATAGCCACAAATAGCATAAAATATCTTGGGGTCACTCTAACCAAGGATGTGAAAGATCTACTTGAAAAGAACATTAAGGCATTGGAGAAAAAAAATTGAAGAGGATACCAGAAAATGGAAGGATCTCCCTTGCTCTTGGACTGGGAGGATCAACATAATAAAAATGGCAATCCTACCAACGGCAATTTATAGATTCAATGCAATCCCCGTCAAGGTCCCATTAAAATTCTTCACGGATCTTGAGAGGACAATAATCAACTTTACATGGAAAAACAAAAAATCCAAGATAGCCAAAACAATCTTATACAATAAAGGACCTTCTGGAGACATTACCATCCCTGACTTTAAACTCTATTACAGACCTACAGTAATAAAAACAGTGTGGTATTGGCATAAAAACAGAGAATTTGAGGAATGGAATCGTATAGAAGACCTGGATATTAACCCACAAACCTATGAACACCTTATTTTCGATAAAGGAGCTAAAAGTATACAATGGAAGAAAGAAGGCATCTTCAACAAAAGGTGCTGGCCCAACTGAATGTCAACCTGTATAAGAATGAAAATAGACCCATTTCTATCACCATGCACAAAACTCAAGTCCAAATGGATCAAAGACCTCAATATCAATCTGAACACACTGAATCTGATAGAAGAGAAAGTGGGAAGTACCCTACAACAGATGGGTACAGGAGATCGCTTCCTATGTATAACTCCAGCAGCACAGACATTAAGGCAAGATTGAATAAATGGGACCTACTGAAACTGAGAAGCTTCTGTAAAGTAAAGGACACTGTCACTAAGACAAAAAGGCAACCCACTGACTGGGAGAAGATCTTTACCAAACCCACAATAGACAAAGGTCTGATCTCCAAAATATAAAAAGAGTTCAAGAAGCTAGACATTAAAACTCTAATTAACCCAATTAAAAAATGGGGCACTGATCTGAAGAGAGAATTCTCAACAGAAGAAGTTCAAATGGCCAGAAGACACTTAAGGTCATGCTCAGCCTCCTTAGCAATCAGGGAAATGCATATCAAAACAACTTTGAGATATCATCTTTTACCTGTCAGAATGGCTAAAATCAAAAACACCAATAATAGCCTTTCCTGGAGAGGTTGTGGAGGAAGGGGTGCCACCATCATTTGCTGGTGGTAATGCAAACTTGTGCAACTACTTTCGAAAACAGTGTGGTGGTTTCTCAGGAAATCTGGGATCAGCCTACCCCTGGACCCAGCAATGCCACTCTTGAGAATATACCCAAGAGATGCCCGATCATATAACAAGGCCATTTGTTCAACTATGTTCATAGCAGCACTATTTGTAATAGCCAGAACCTGGAAAGAACCTAGATGTCCTTCAATGGAAGAATGGATGAAGAAAGTGTGAAAAATATACTCATTAGAATACTACTCAGTGGTAAAAAACAATGACTTCTCGAATTTTGCATGCAAATGGATGGAAATAGAAAACAATATCTATTGTGAGGTAACCCAGACCCAAGAAGATGAACATGGGATGTACTCACTCATAATTGGTTTCTAGAGATAATTAAAGGTAAATGAGTCTATAATTTGATATCCTAAAGAAACTAAATAAGAAGGTGATCCCAAAGAAAAACATATAGCTATCCTCCTGGTTATGGAAAGTAGACAAGATTGCCGGGCAAAAATTGGGATCTTGGGGGTGGGGTGGGAGGGGGTAAGGGGAGATAGGGAGAGAAAAGTGAGAAGGGGAGGTTGGGGGGGAACTTGGGGAAACCGGATTATTGGGTAAAGGGAGGTTGGATATGGGAGCAGGGAAACACATATCTTAATTAAGGGGAGCCATCTTAGGGATGGCAAGAGACTTGGACCTAGAGGTGCTCCTAGGTGCCCAGGGCGATGTCCCCAGTTAGTTCCTTGGGCAGTTGAGGATAGGGAACCTGAAATGACCCTATCCTATAGCCATACTGATGAATGTCTTGCATATCACCATATAACCTACATCTGGCGATGGATGTAGATAGAGACAGAGACCCACACTGGAGCACCGTACTGTGCTCCCAATGTCCCAGTGAGGAGCAGAAGGAGGGAGAATATGAGCAAAGAAGTCAGGACCACAAGGGGTGCTCACACCCACGGAGACACTGAGACTGATCTATTTGGAGCTCACCAACGCCAGCTGGACTGTGACTGAAAAAGCATGGGATAAAACCGGACTCTCTGAATATGGCAGACAATGAGGGCTGCCTTGAAGTCATGGACAAAGGCACTGGGTTTTGATCCTACTTCATGTTCTGACTTTGTGGGAGCCTAGCCAGTTTGGATGTTCACCTTCCTAGACCAGGATGGAGCGTGGAGAACTTTGGACTTTCCACAGGGCAGGGAACCCTGACTGCTCTTCAAACTGGAGAGGGAGGGGGAGAGGAGTGGGGGGAGCGGGAGAGGAGTGGGAGGGCAATGGGAGGTGGGGAGAGAAATGGGAGGCAGGGAGGAGGCGGAAATTTTTTTTCAATATAAATAAATAAATATATAAATAAATAAAGACAGAGCAAACAACTCTCTTGTAGCCATCAGGGTGGGCAGAGGGAGCACAGGAACAAACAAGATGTTTTGTTATCCTCAATAAGGACCCTGGGAGGAGGGGTGTTGAAATAGGAGCGGCGGGGCTGCATCCCCAACACCCCGGCCGCCGGCTAGCTTATGTCCGAAATAACAATACACAAACTGTATTCATTTAAGTACTGCTTGGCCCATTAGCTTCAACCTCTTAACCCATTTCTAATCATGTGAATAGCACCACAAGGTGTGCTTACCAGGAAGATTCTAGCCTACATCCATCTTGTGTCGGAGCTTCATCGCGTGTGCCTCAGAAAGCAGAGCTATCCCGTCTGCCCGCTAGACAGGAGCATAGCGTCTCTCTCTGAGGCTTCTGGCTCTGAGTGGAGCTGCATGCTTTCTGCCCTCACTTCCTTTTCTGCCCAGCATTTTCTTCTGTTTACTCCACCCACCTATGTTCTAACCAATGGGGCCAAGCAGTTTATTTATTGCTTAGCCAATGAAATCAACAGATTGATATATGACACTCCCACATCAGAGGGGTAGACATGTAGGCCCTACATGCCACCACTGCCTGACTTATTTTCTTGATCAGAATAAAAGAACAGGTATTGATTTAAAAAAAAAAGAATTTGTTGTATTTGTTTTGTTCTTTAGTCAGTGAGTTATTTCCTCTATAGTATCTTCAGTGTCTGAGATTCTTTCTTTTATCTCTTATGATCTGTTGGTAATACTTGTCTCTGTAGTTCCTGTTCGGTTACCCAAATTTTCCATATCCAGCCTTCCCTCGGTTTGTGTTTTCTTCATTGGCTCCATTTTATTTTTAAAGTCTTGAATTGTTTCCCTTACTTGTTTGATTTTTTTCTTGGTTTTCTTTGAGAGATTTATTCATTTCCTCTACATTTTTGTTTGTCATCTCTATTTCTTTATGGCAGTTTTTCACATCCTATTTATGTTTCTCTATTATTTCATAAATTTCCGTTTAAAGTCAATTACTTCTATTTCTTCTGTAGTAGGATGTTCAATTCTTCTTGTTGTATGATCCCTGGATTCTGGTGATGTCATGTTGCCTTTCAAGTTGTTGGAGGAATTCTTGCATTAATTCCTGCCCATCTCTTCCTTCAAATGCCACCAGGAGAGTCTTAGTGTCTTGGTCCAATCTTTGCTGTGACTGTCTCTCTGGGTGATTTTCATCAGTGCAGGTGCAGGAACTGTTCCAGTCTGGTTGGAACTCCTCAACACCAAAACAGGGACTCCACAGACAAAAGGGTGGCCGTGGGGGGAAGGCATTGTCGAGTGGAACACAGAAGACCCTGCAGCAGAAGCTAAAGTTGACCTGCACCTTCTTGAGGAGACCTTCAGCCTTCCTGGCCTGCCAACACTTGCCCTGCTTGGTGGGTCACCTTAGTGCAGGAGCAGGAACTGTTTCTGGACGAAGGACTTTGCAGACAGTATTTCCAGGTTTTGACTATGACAAACAATTCTGCTATAAACATAGTTGAGCACATGTCTCAACTATGTGCTCTGGCATAATGAACACCCTTTGGATATATACGCAAGAGTGATATTACTGGGTCTTGAGGAAGGTTGTTTCCTAATTTTCTGAGAAATTGCCACACGGACATCCAAAGTGGTTGTACAAGCTTGCATTCCCACAAGAAATGCAGAACTTTTCCCTTTACCCCACAACCTCTCCAGCATAAGTTGTCATCAGTGTTTTTGATCTTGGCCATTCCTACAGGTATAATATGAAATCTCAGAGTTGTTTTGATTTTCATTTCTCTGATGACTAAAGATGTTAAACATTCCCATAAGTGTCATTCAGCCATTTTAGATTCCTCTGTTGATAGTTCTCTGTTTAGGTCTGTACTCCATTTTTTATTGTATTATTTATTCTTTTGATAACAAATTTCTTGAGTTCTTTGTATAATTTGCAGATAAGTCTTCTGTCTGATGTGGGGTTAGTGAAGATCTTTTCCCATTCTGAAGGCAGTTATTTTGTCTTGTTGACTGTGTCCTTTCCTTTACAGAAGCTTTTCAGTTTTAGGAGTTTCCATTTATTAATTGTTTTTCTCAGTTTCTGTGCTGCTGGGGTTATATTTAGGAAATGGTTTTCTGTAACAATGTGTTCAAGTGTACTTCCCAATTTCTCTTCTATAAGGTTCAGTGTGGCTGGCTTTACGTTGAGGTCTTTGATCCATTTGGACTTGAGTTTATGCATAGTGATAGATATGGGCCTATTTTCATTCTTCTACATGTTGATATCCAGTTATGCCAGCACCATTTGTTAAATATGCTTTCTTTTTCCATTTGAAATTTTTTCTTCTTTGTCAAATATCAGGTGTTTGAATGTGTGTAGATTAATAACCTTGTTTTCAATTTGGTTCCATTCATTCTCCTATCTGTTCTTACACCAATACCAGGCTCTTTTCAGTACTATAGCTCTGTGGTAGAATTTAAAGTCAGGGATTGTGATGCTTCCAGAAGTTCTTTTATTGTACAGGATTGTTTTGGCTATCCTGGTTCTTTTTCTTTTTCATATGATGCTGAATAGCATTCTTTCAAGGTCTGTGAATAATTTTGCTGGGATTTTGATGGACATTGCATTGAATCTCTATTTTGCTTTTGGTAAGACTGCTATTTTTACTATGTTAATTCTGCCTACACAAGAGCATGGGTGATCTTTCCACTTTTGGTGTCTTCTTCAATTTCTTTCTTCAAAGATTTAAAGTTCTCATCATACAAGTTTTCTACTTGTTTGGTTAGAGCTACTTGAAAATAGTTCATACTATTTGTGGCTATTATGAAGGGTATTTCTCAGCCCTTTTATTGTCTGTGTACAGGAGGACTACTGATTTTTTTTTGAGTTAATCTTGCATCCTGCTACATTACTGAAAGTGTTTGCAAGCTTCTTGTACCTTCATAAGGATATCTGTCTTTATGTTGGGAAAGTTTTTTTACTATGACTATAATGAATATATGTGCCTTGAAGCTGGAGTTATTCTCCATCTTCTGTACCAGTTATTCTTTTGTTTGATCATTTTACAGTGTCCCAGATATCCTGGAAGATTTGTGTTAAGAATTTTTTGATTTTATTGTTTTCTTTGGCCAATGAATATATTTTATTTATAGTATCTTTAACACCAGAAACTTTCTCTTCTGTCTTTTGTATTCTGTTCATTATGCTTACATCTGTAATTATCATTCATTTACCCAGACTTTCCATTTTAGAATTCCCTCAGTTTGTGTTTTCTTTATTGCCTATATTTCAGTTTCAAATATTGAATTGTTTACATTTTTTCTTCCCTTGTTTGATGGTTTATTCTTGGGTTTCTTTAAGAGATTTATTGATTTCTTCCAAATTTTTGTTTGTCTTTTTCTCTATTTCTTTAAGGGAAAATTTCATTTCCTCTTTTTAGGGGTCTCTATTATCCTCATAAAATTAAATTTAAAATTATTTTCTTCCACTTCTTCTGGGTTAGCATGATTAAATATTGCTGTTCTATGACCACTGGGTTCTGATGATGCCATTTAGCTTTCTATGTTATTGAATGTATTTTTGGATTGGTGCCTATCCATCTCTTCCTACAGTTAGTGCAGGCAGTGTCTTTGCTTCTTGTTTCAATCCTTGCAGCTACTGTCTGTGTCTTATGAATCTTCTGAGGTCTCTCTTCACAAGCTCTCTTGGTATGCTATCTTGGTCTGCTTTGTGTAGTAGTAGCCCGTGCTTCAGAGTTCCTGATAGTTCACAAACATTGTTTGGGTTTAGGGTGGACAAGGACTTGTAGCTTACAGGGTGGGATTGATGAGCTGAGGGTGTTGGAGCAGCCTACCTGCAAGAAGCTTGCCTATCTGCTGGCTACTAAAGCTGAGGCAGGTAGGGAAAGGGCTCAGGATTTTGCCCTGTTTCCAAGAACCTAGAGAGTGGAATGCCCATCTGGGTGGGTAATCACTCACATCTTGGTTAGTTCTGTTCAGTTGCAGCCTGGGATTCAGTCTTCCTCTGATATCACAGGGGATATATGTGTTTGGGGGCAGAGTGAGACTTTTAGCTCACAAGGTCCAATCAATGAGGTGGGTGCTTTGAATTAGAATACCTTTGGGAAGCTTGCTTGCGGACTGGCTAGAGAAGCTCAGTCAGGTGGAGGAGGAACCTGGGGTTCTGTCCATACTGAGAGCCTAGAGAATGGGGTGTTCAGCTAGGTGGGTGATAACTCATCTCTTAGTCTGCTCTGTGCAGTTGCATCCTGTTCTTCATTGAATTTTTTTTTAAACATATTTATTATTACTGTATTAAAACCATTGTCTTACATGTCATCTATATTGCTTTCCTCTACGGACATCACTATGGTAATACTACATTTGGAGGAAGGCATGTTGTCTTAGCTTTTTTTTTCCTTCTACTTTTGTGATGGGACATAAGCATCTAGAGATATGTCACTTGCATTTCTTATTTTGGATATCTAGTGTCTTTGTGAGGTGTGTATTTGGATTTCTATTTGTATTACATTAACTTTTTAAATTATTGGCCAGATAAATTACACTTAATTCTGGGGCAACTCAGTGTTTCTTTTCAAATGGCATAGCCGAGATGGTGCTGGCTCAGCTAGGATTGTATGAAGTATCTAAAACAGAAACAAATTCTATTGAGCTATAAATTTTCTCAATTCAAATCTTCAAGCATATGAAAGAGATGAAGTGATTTTGTCCTCAGATAAAAGTGGTGAATGGAGTTGGCAATAAAATCCTTGAGTTACTCTGGAAGGTAGCATTAAGCCACCAGGCAAGAGTACATGTGTTAGTCAGACATTGTGAGTAAATGGAGTTGGAGAGGAGAATGCTGTTTCTTCCAGATTAGGGTAAGAGGATGGGAAAGTTGGCATGAGAAAGTTGGTAGGATGCAGGAATGGGGGAAGTTGGTAGAAATCTTGGTTCTCTACTTGAAGTAGAAGATCCTGTGGGTAGTAGACACATAGTCATTAGGCAGTCAACAGAAATGTGTAGATTTCATAACTAGAGACTGGTATTCCTACTGGAGAGCAGAGACAGGCAAGCATAAGATGTCTACTCTTTAGGAAGGGAGCGGGAATGGAATAAAATAATAATATGTTTTTTCTTTTACCTGTACTTCACTGGTAGAATACTTGCTAACAAATATAAAACCCTAGGTTTCATCTCCAGCACAAAAAACATGAATCCAAGAAAGTACAAAGAAAAAAAAAAGCAAGGAGTGCTGGTGCAGATCTGGATTTCCAGCACTCAAGAATAAAAGTGGAAAAGATAAAATGTCTTGGAGGGTGTAGAGAAGATAAAATGGCTCAGGGGATAAAGGAGCTTGCCACTGATTTCTGTTACCTTAATGGTAGAAGGGGATAATTGACTCTCCATAGGTTGTCCTCTGGTATCTATTTGTACCCCCATTTGCATGTAGACAGGCAAAATAAATAAATTGTGATTAAAAATTCAGCAGAATTGATGTGAGCTTAAGGAAAGCCTGGTTGAGTTAAAGAAAAACCTGGGTCCCTGTAACTTTTTCTCAAAAAATCAAAAAGAAAACATTCTTTTAAAAAGGAATCAACAAAATAAATTGGCACAACATATTATATGATAGAAGATGATGGCTATTGTGAAGCAGAAAAAAATATTAGAGAAAAGAGTAAAACATACACAGATTAGGGCATAAATTCTAGGATCATAAGAGATTTAAAGCAAATTTTATTAACAACATGATATTTTTGCTATTTCTGCAAGCTGACAGTGGGAGTATCTAAAGGAAGATGATATCTAGCTGGTCAATATCACAGAACAAGGGCCATTGGTAAAAGTTTAACATATTCAAAGCACTGAAACAACCATTGCACCAGGGTCAGGGAATATAAAATGGACAAGAGTAGGAGCTAAATCAATGAAGGAGGGGTTTATGTATAATCCTTGGTTATTAATAGAGTTATGCATCTTTGCTCTTAAACAACCAAGGAGCTATTGCAGAATTTTGAGCAATGAGTATAGAAAGATTTGCAACGTACAATAGTTGCAAAAATAATAGGCCTCATTGTGATTTTTTTTTTCAGAAATATATGTAGAATACTTTAATAAAGTTCCTCCCCAACCATGGTTTCTTTTGACATCTTTTCCTCTTCTACACAAATCCTGCTTTCTTCACATATCATTGTTTTTCTTTTTTATGAGTTTAAAAATAAAAATTCTATGTTGAAAGAATATATACGATTATGATCTTTCTGAGTTTGGTTCAAATTATTTTACTGCAATCCATTTATATGCAAATGGGCACAGAAGGCTGATTTTATTTCTAAACTAATCTGAAGTGTTATAATTATGTTCATTATTTTTGAACACTACATGTATACGTGTGTGTATCAATGAAGAAACTGGAAAATATATCTTATATCTGTTATATTGGTGGATATTGGAACCCTTGGTTTACACTAGAATAAAAATGAAGGAAATTTAATGGAAAGAAGAAGCTAATAATAATTTGTACCTTCCATGGTGTGGTGTGCTATATACTAATATACTCCTATTCTCCAAAAAATGCTGTATAAATTTGATATGTTCAAATTTCTAGCTAGACATAAGTGTCTATATAGAAACATACAACTTGTTTCCATAATGGTATTTACAAATCTGTAAGTGTCAAAATGTTGCCCATTTTCTTTTTTAAAATCTATTTATTAATATTTTCAAACAATTTTATCTCATTTTACATACCAAATCCAGTACTCACTTCCTACCCTCTTTCTGCTCCTTCCAGCTTTCCCCCTACTCACCTCTCATCCACTCCTCAGAGTGGATAAGGCTTCCTATGGGGAATCAACAAAAAATCCCATATCACTTTGGGACAGGACCAAGGCCCTCCTTTTTATATCTAGACTGAGCAATGTATCCTTCCAAAGAGAATGGGCCCCAAAAAGCCAGTTCAAACACTAGGGATATATCCTAGTCCCACTACCAGTCATCCCACAGACTGATATAGCTATACAACTGTCACCCACATTCAGAGGAACTACTTTGATCCTATGTAGGTTTCCCCACTGTCAAGCCAGGATCACTGAACTCCAACTAGCTCAGCTAAAGCATTTCTGTGGGTATCCCAATAATTGCCTTAGCCACTTTGTTCATATTATCATTCTTCCCTCTCTTCAAATGGACTTTGAGAGCTTGGCCCAGTGCTTCACTATGGATCTCATCACTTGCTGGATGAAGTTTCTATGATGACAATTAAGGTAGTCATCCATCAGTTACCTTCTCCAACATTACTTAGAGCTTTAACGTCGGTCATCCTTGTGGATTCCTGTGATTTTTTTCCCTAGTGTCAGGTTTCTTGCTAACCCCATAATGGTTCCCTCAGTCAAGATATCTTTTTCTTTCTCTCCCTCTCAGTCCTTCCCCAATCTTAACCACCCAATTCCCTCAAGTTCTCCTACCACTTCCTCTTCTCTCCTTCTCCTCCCTTTCTTCCCTCCCATCTCCGCTCCATGCTCCCAATATTCTTAGGAGTTATTGTCTATTTCCCCTTTCCTGGGAGATCCAAGAAACACAGGGGTTCTCCTTGTAATCTAGTTTTTTTCTGGTGCCATGGCCTATAGAATGGTTTTCCTTTGCTCTATGCCTCATATCCACTTATAAGTGAGAACATACCATGTTTGCTTTTCTGGGTCTGGGTTGTCTCACTCAGGATGCTTTTTTCATTTTTTTTCATTTACATACACATTTCAAGATATCATTGCTTTTTGTACTACATTTTCTTTATCCATTCTTCAGTTGAAGGCTATCTATATTGTTCCCAGATTTTAGCTATTATGAGTAATGCTGTTATGAGTCTGAGATACAATTTTATCACAGTCAAAATGGGTAAGTTAAAAAACACTGATGATTACTTATGCTGGAGAGGATATGCAGTAAGAGGAACACTCCTCCATTGTTGATGAGAATGTAAACTTGTACAGTCACTTTTGTAAATCAGTATGGTAGTTTCTCAGAAAATTGGGAATCACTATACCTCAAGACTCAACAATACCACTGTTGATATATACCCAAAGGATGCACACTCATACAACAATGACATTTGCTCAGCACAACCTATCTTTGAGACTTATACTTCCTACTGCACATCCTGTTAACTGTTGTATCAGTTTAGACATGCCACTATCCCATAATCTTACACACTGGGCCCATTCCTGCAACTTTTCTTCTCTAGGGATTTCTATCACTACAGATTCTGCTAGTGAACAGAGCGATCACCTATGGCAGGTTCCAGTAAAGCAGGTCTTACAAGCTTTGTTTATATCAATGAGTCCTTTATCTGCCTTATTTAGAATTTAGCAAAGCTTCAGAGCCTATACCAATTTCATGCCTTCAATAACTTCTAATTCATCATTCAGGGTTTTTCTTTACATTTATTAGAAATTCTGTTTCCTTTGGTTGTTTTCTTTTTCTTTTTATTTTGTCTCCATTGCCAGAAATTTTAGCAGCCAAAGCAATGTCTTAAGGGGTTTTCAAAAATTTAGAATGCTTATTAAGTTTAGCAATTACAATATCAGCATCCAACATCACACCTCTTCTGTTTTCTATTGTATTAGCTCCTTCTCTGATCTGCTGATCTTTTGAAAGTCTTATGTGGCAATTGAGCAATCCAGAGCAGTGGCAGTAGTGATGCCATCCTCAACTTCTTTCATGTGTGTTATTGGCCATATCTTGAAAATTTTTTCACCTTGTGTTTTTTTTTATATTTATCCTTTACATCAATTGACCTTAAATAGTCACCCCATCTTTTATTACTTTGGGATTTCCCGAACACTGTTTAATCATCACTTATTTTACCTTTGAACCCACTGTTACTATTACAGCATCAACTAAAAGGTCTAAAACTTGCAGCATGAAAGCTCGGGTACCCAGATCAAATTTTACTACTTTGGAGTAGACCTAAGTAAGATGAGAAGGCAGTGCCATCATCTGATTATCTGGTGAAAAATTGTGAGTAGTCAAAGTTGTTTTGAAGGCCGCACCAGCAATGGATGCTGTGGGACAATAGTCTGTACACTGTCAACTGTATTTTAATAAATGCTGATTGGCCAATAGACAGGCAGAAAGTATAGGTAGCCAGTCTAGATGTTCCTGCAACTCAGGACTACTAAAGCTACCAATATGCAATCCATACCAGAAAATCCAGAGGAAACAATTCCAAACTATGAAACCATCTGTACTGGCATTACTGGTCAAACCCCTTGAGTTGATGATACCTGTATTTTTGAGAAGACAACTCTGGCGCTCACATGACCAAGAGGAAAAGTACTGAACAGGATTATTATTGAACTTAAGATTTAATATTGTTTACCCTGAGATTTTTTTCTCAAGACCTACTAGCCTATTATTGTTTTCTTATTTCTTCCATTTTGAATAGGATTGTTCATACTATGTTATATCCATCATTGTATTTTGAAAGCATAACTTATCTTATTTTATAGGTAACAACAGGAAGAGCCTTTGCTTTCAATAAGTTATACTGTGAATTTTACCCACACTTGATTTAAGTGATATTTAGATGAGCGTTTCAAGTACAGACTTTTGAGATTATATTAGAATTAGTTCATATTTGAAGACTTTTGAGATGGTATGAATATATATTACATATGAAAAAAAACATGAATTTGGGGGAACAAGAATAGAATGGAGTGGTAATCATATGTTGAGAAAAAGGAAGTTTTTGGCCATAGGGAAAAGTGGATAAGAGAAAATAATGGGTATAGTAACAGGAGTGGCAGGCTGATTTTCATCCTGCCCAGCTCCCGGCCACTTGGCTAGCTTATACCCCAAAATAACAAAACATAAATTGTATTCATTTAAACACTGCCTGGCCCATTAGTTTTAACTCTTATTGGCTAACTCTTACATATTTGTTCAACCCATCTCCATTATTGTGTTACCAACATGAGTTTAACCAGTATCTGTCTCAATTGGAGAGGCATGGAGTCTGCCTCACTGCCTTCTTCCTCCCAGCATCCAGTCCTGTCTTCCCCGCCTATCTAAGTTCTGCCCTATAAAAGGCAAAGGCAGTTTCTTTATTTGACCAATGAAAGCAACACATACAAGGAAGACCCAGCTACACCAAATGAGGAGGCTTTGATCAAAGAATATTACATTGTGTGCATATGCATATATATATATATACATACATATATATATATGTGTGTGTGTATATATATGTATACATATACTTATGAAAAGATAAGTTAATTTTTGAAAAAGGAAAACAACATCAATGTAATAAGTGGTGTTTGAGATATTTGATTTGACTGTGAGTTTTCACCCACATAAGTGTCTTGAGTATTCTTAAAATTTGGAATGAAGTAGCTATCTTTGAAATAAGTTGAACCCTCATCTTGTATCAAATGTAGTACTTTGGTCTTGTACAGGTTAGCCTTGGTGAATGATGAGCAATATACACCTTTTGTGTGTAAATTAACTAGTGTAAGAAAATTTGGACTTAGTGAACTAAGATACAAGTATTATTCAGAGCACACATTACTGTTTCTCAAAGTTCGATATTATCACTTTTCTTTTATATCCACAAATGTTTGACCAATTTCTCTGAATTGTAGTCTTCTTTTAACTTTGATGAGATCTCTACATTTGTGAGTCTATATCAGTCACCTTAGGTTAATATAAGCTCTTCCTTTAATTGAGATATTGAATCTCACCATGATTAATTCTGTTTGCCATCATACCACAACAGATTCTTATTTTCAAAAAAATCATGTATGGCCCTTTAGGTTATGTTTTGTCATATTTCTTTCACTTTTTTTCTTAATTTGGAGTAGTAAACATATGTGGTGAATCAGCACTGCTGCTGATTTATTCAGTACCTGTTAGTGACTCTTAATATTTTTCTATCTCTGTATTTCTCTCACATTATCTCTGTAACTTGCACTAAATGATCCTTTTCCTAACATTCTCCATAAAAGGTGACTTCTATATTCTGAATATAAACTGAATTTTCCAGTTTTCACAACAATTTAAAACTTTACTATATATGAAAAGGAACATAAATAAGAACTTTTATCACAAGTAAAAAGTTTTCATTTCGTCTGTCTTGAACTTCTTTCAGCTGTCTCTACCTCTGAATTTTATGTGCATGAATTCTATCTCAGAAATTTCTCGAGCTTTTTTAAGGAATAAAGGTGTCTAAAGCCCATGTATTATCTTGAATTTTCACAGTTGGTCTTGTTAATTAGAAACAAATGTCCATTTTATATTGCTACCACACATAGTATATATGATACGTTCTAAAATTTAGTTATATTCATATTTTACCTCCCTTATTTTTCTCTTCACTGTTCTACAAAAGAACAAGTTAAGCTGATATACTCACTGAACTTATATTACAGCCAAAATTTATAGACTCACAAACTTTATGCCCTAAATGTTAGCATCTTATATATTATTGTCACACATACTGCAGTAATTAGTGTTGCCTATGACTTATATGAAAAATTCCAGATTTATTCATATACCTGAAGCATTTCAATTCAAGCTATTTATGTTCTTAGATTTATTCATGATACTGCACCACATTTGCTTGTCAATTTTCTCTGGTTTATTGTGATCTATGTCAGTTACTTAGGTTTTTTTCCTAACTTGTTATACAGAGCTCTGAATCTTTTAAGGAATACTGATTAGATATTTTGTGAAGTGACCCCACACTGATTTATAATATCTTTTATCATGACCAGGCTCAGATTATAAGAATTTGGAATAAATGAAAAAAGTAAAATGCCTCTTTCTCATGATATGATGTCAAGATGTACGTGTTTGCATCAAGACTAAAGAATTTACTGGTTAAATTTTTTCATGTCCCATTCCTAGGATCAGTCAATTCAACAAAAAGATTTTATTCTTTTTTAAATGAAATGCTATACATATACCCTAACTTAGGTATGTCCACATATCTAACTATATTGATATATTTATATATTGCATCATGCATTTAAATAAGGAGTCCCTATTGATATTTCCTATTATAATTGAACAAGTTTAATATTAGCTAGTATCTTTGATAGCAAAACACCTGAGTCTCATTATATTCCTGATTTTTAAAACCATATAAACAGTAAGTATAAATAGCGAGGTAATTTCAAAATCACTAACATGAAATTGGCCTACCAACTGCTCTACACTACTTACATGAAAATTTCATTTTTAGGTTTAAGATACACCATCAAAACCCTGTCCTCCTTAGAATGCTTAGGGATAAATGGGATTTCTCAATCAAACTCTTGCCCCCTTGTGACCCTGGGAACCACACAGAGGAGGAGGCAGAAAGAATATACGAGTCAAAGGGGCTGGAGGACAGAAAAAGGTAAAAGCCTGCTAAATCAACATAATAGATACAAAATTGAACAACCTAGACTTATTCAGATTACACTATGTATGCAGGTATTCACCAAAAGGGGCCATAGTCTACTACATTTATAGTCATTCTTACACATTCATCAGTTGATAAAAAATCTA
Organism: Microtus agrestis; assembly: GCA_902806775.1. Taxonomy (NCBI): domain Eukaryota; kingdom Metazoa; phylum Chordata; class Mammalia; order Rodentia; family Cricetidae; genus Microtus; species Microtus agrestis. Next base: position 10,985 of record CADCXT010002706.1, on the reverse strand, counting down.
TTGTTTAGAATAGATGAAACATAGAAAAAATAGATTTATATAGAGGGTCTTATATATTCTTTTGGATTGGGAAGTTCTTCTGTATATGTGTTGCTTTTATTGGTTAATGAATAAGGAATTTTATTTGGACTGTGATAGGGCAGAGTAGAGTTAAACAGGAAAACTAAACTGAGTGCTGGGAGAAAGAAGGCAGAGTCATGAGACACAATTGTAGCCCCACTGGAGACAGACATTGGCAATGAAACTTTGCCTAGTCTGAGCTGCTGGGAACAAACAAACAGCCTCCAATTAAATTCTTTTTTTTTCATTTTACACCTTTTAAATATTAATTTGATTTTATTAATTATGACCAAGAATTCTTATTTAATGGAGAATAATTAAAAGGAGAAAAAATTTCTTATCTTTCCAAACTCTACAAAGAGTAAGCATTTTATCTCTCATGATTAAAACAGCTACTTGGATGTTGTATGGAAAGTCTTCTTAAATTGCATAATTCCTCTTATATGTTTTATTTTGTTAAACAATTTTGATCAATAAGTGTTGTGGTTGATAAATTTCCTTCAATGATTTTTTTGTATCTACTGGAGTGACCACATGATATTACTTAATATCTTAGTGAATATAGCAAAATTACAATTATTTATTTTGAGTAATGAAAATATTTACTATGTCACAGATGAACTGACTTAATTCTTTTGAAGTTATATTTAATTTTCAAGATAGTAGTTTTTTAAGTTATTTTGGTAAAATAATGTTGTTCTGTAATAAAGAAAATATTGTTTTCTTAAAATTCAGGATCATGCTAGCTAAAACTTATAGATGAGGCCAAGTGACCAGGTGGTAGTGGTGCATACCTTTAAACCCAATACTCATGAGGCAGAGGCAGGTGGATCTCTGACAATTCAAGGCCAGCCTGGTCTACAAAAGCTAGTTCCAGGACAGGCTCCAAAGCAACACAGAAACCAAACCCTGTCTTGAAAAATCAAAAACAAACAAACAAACAATAAACCAACTTATAGATGAAGGTTGTTATGATTTCAATATGAAATGCATCCCATAATCTCATGTGTTTGAAAACATGAACTCCATTTGGTGATAATTCTTTGAGAACATTTTGGATATGTTACCTAGCTTGAAGAGGTAGGATAATTGAGGTGAAGTCGAAGAGTCACTATTTGATGCTTTCTTCTACCCAAGCTCTCTTTTTCTAGATTGTCATCATGATAACCTGCTGTTGCTCTGGCTTTCCTATCCCTGAGTTGTTCCAGCTACCATGAATTCCCCACAATGATTAACTATAATGTCTAAAATAATGAGTCAGAATTAATCCTCATCCCTTAAGTTTCATCTTTTAAATATTTCACCATAGTCATAAGAAAAGCAGCTCAGTATAACTTGTATATCTTCTTTAAGTGTTTAAAAAAATGATCCATAAAATCATCAGATAAGGATGGAGGAGGAAGAAGGAGGGGGAGTAGAGGACTGGGAGTGGAATAGGGGGAGGGGAGGAAGTGTAAATTTTTGAATGAAAAAATAAAAATAAATATTTTAAACTGTACCTTAAATTGCATATATAGATTCATGTATGTCCATGTATATCTTTTGGATTGAGTTTTAACAGTTTGAAAATAATGTTTTAAATGTCTCTCATTTTCCAGGAGATATACAGAAGACAGACACTTGCTTATCTTTCTTTAAAGTACAGACAGGTAAAGAAAATTTCAGCAACTAGGGTTGTGAAGAATGGAGGTGATAGTTATTTCCAGTGTGCAAGTTAATAATAGAAACATTTTTCCCTAAATTCTGCATGGGGTGGAAAGGGTATTGAAACTTTGCTTGTTCTAGGATAGAAATTGGCTAGGCATAGAATTAAATGATACATCTTTTATGGTACTACCATGAAGTACCATCATCATCAGTCTTTCTTGTCTAGAAGTATGACTCACTTAGACACTTGGAGGTAGAAAACTAGGAACAAAAATTCACATGAGTCAGAAAAGTGATGAAAAGGATACAAGAATTTGAGGAAATTTTAATTAGGAGAACAACACTATTATATTTCAATTGTAAGTTTTTACTTCCAGTGTACAGATTCTAAAAGAGCCATGGAAAAATAAAGACACAGGAAAATGTGCTCTAAATAAAAGATTAATATTAATACTCTAAATAAACCCTAATTATGTACAGTTATAGAATTTATCTGATAGAAAAATGAAAGTAATTTTCTCAAAAGTGATCACCAAGGTCAGTAACGAAATGAATAAACAAAAGTCAGAATTGAAAAGCAGTTAATTCCTGGGTGTTTCCCCAAAACTAGTTTTTACTTACAATGGCTACCTCTATCAAGATATCATTTAATGGCTGTACTTCTACATCCCTCCCCCATCTCAACCTTTCTTTTCCCTCATGTTCTCAACCTCCCTGTACTCCCCCCACAACCTTCACTTTACTCAGAAAATCTTATCTATTTCCCCATTCTAGGGCAATACATGTGTGTCCATCTTATGGTCTTTCTTGTTACCTAGCTTCTCCAGGACTGTGGATTGTAACCTGGTTATTCTTATATATAACGAGATAACCTGCTTATTTGATAGCTGCTTATATTTGAGTACATACTTTGATTGTCTTTCTGTGTATGGGCTAACTCACTACATCTAGGAATCCACAAGGATGTTTAGATCTTAAACATTTAGCAATAGTCGAAAGGGTACCTGAATTGGCCTTCTCCTGTAATAATATTGGTTACTGCTCTATCATCATAGAACCTTCATCCAGTAATAGACGGAAGCAGAAGCAGTGATCCAGAGATACGTGCTGGGCTGAGTTTCCAGAGTTCAGTCAATGAAAGGAATGAGGTGTTATATGAGTGGTGGCAGGTCAAGATCACGATGGGGAAGCCCAGAGTCAGTTCACCCAAGATAGTGGGAGCTCACAGATTCTGGACTGATAACTAGGGAGCAAGCACAGTACACATAGTAAAATTATTTTTCAAAAGTAATAAAAGGATGAAAGATTTCACAGGAAAACAAATATTGCTGAAGCCCATCACAACTGTAACTGCCTTACAGGAATGCTAAATGGAGTCTTTCATCTTGAAGCAAAAGAGTGCTGAAGACTCCAAAAGGATATAACATTACCTAAGTAAACAGGAAGTACATTGTCAGCAACTTTCAAAATTCAAGAATTGACAGAGACATCTCACTTCCTGGACAGTCACCCAAAGTTCTTTTGTACCACTGGGGCATCGATCTTCAGCCTACAGGCCAATAGTATCCAGCAGACTTTTTCACAAAGCAGGAAATTTCAAAGAAAGTTCCACCTATACTGACAGTTTGCCATTCATATTTTTGTGTCCTGCAGAATGTCTAGCAGTCAGACTCTTTCATGAAGCAGTAACCCTGAAGGATTGTCTCACCTTTAGGCAAGTTCAGCACCAAATGCCCTCAGCAGTTTGTATTTATATTTGCATATGCTTTCACAAATACTTACATATACATATATATGTATATATACATGTACATTCATATGTATAAGTATATATATTCACATATGAGTATGCATTTATATACCAAAATTATCAAAAAAGACTGGTGTGGGAGAATTGTCTGTATTCTGTCGGTTATGTTTTAAATAAACACTGATTGACTCAGCAGGAAGTATAGGTGGGACAATCAGACAAAAAGTAAAGGTGGGGCAATGAGAACAGGAAAATGCAGGGAAGGAGGAAGCCCATTCCTCCCCAGTCCTGCCCAGACCATAGAAGAAGCAGGATGTGATCTGTCCTGTTGAAAAAGATACTGAGCCATGTGGCTAACATAGATAAGAATAATGGGTTGATTTAAGTTATAAGAGTTAGCAAGAAGCCTGAGCTAAATAGCCAATCAGTTCATATCTAATGTAGACTCTCTGTGTGATATTCTTTGGGACTTGCTGGCTGTAGGAACTGGGCAGGACAGATATCCCAACAAGCAGGTCCTCATGTTACAGAAGACATTGTGAATTTGAGGGAGGACGGAGTCAAGCTGAGGGACATGTGAGCAGATTAAGGAAGAGAGTAGGGTGGAAATGTAATTACTACAGTTATGTATGTCATTGTCAAAATAATGCAGGTGTACTGAACTAACCTCCTTCCCTCTCTCTTCTTCTCCCTCAGCTAGGCATCTAAAGTAAGACCATCCTTGCATCATGTCAGGGTTTTTGTTGGAAAAACAAAACGTTACCCATATTAAGTAATTATATCTGTCTCAATATTCTTGATAACCAGTCCTGGGTATTTAAACAATTATATAGTCAATGAATGTGCTGACAAGCAAAAAATAAAATTTAAAGAAATAAACTAAATCTACAAATGTTAAAACACTATAATGGGGGGTTTATGCCTGGGATGTAAGGCTGATTGTATACATCCAAATAAACTAAGACTATCACACAAACAAGATAAATGATAAAAATCCTAAGACTGTCAAGAGATACAGAGGGAGCAAGAGGAGTAGCTAATGAAGCACTTTGAAATGAACCTGATAGTTAATGTCCATGGTATAGTGTTTTAACATTTCTGTCCACAGATGTTAGTTGTGTATAAAGACTTGTTCTAGGGACTTGTGCAGTCTAGGTTTAAGCCACCACGACACAAGGTAGCTTTATGTGAAAGGAGGGAAACTCAATTGAGAAAATGCCTCCAGATGATCTGGCTGGAGGACATTTTTTTTAAGTAAGGATTAATGGAAAAGTGTCTGGCCAAATTTGTGTGGTGCCATGCCTTGACTGGTAGTTCTGGGTTCTGTAAGAAAGCAGGCTGAAAAAGGAATGATGAGCAAAGAATTAAGTGTAATTCTTCCATGACTGCTGCGTCAGCTCCTGCCTCAAAGTTCCTGCCCTGTTTGAGTTCCTGTCCTGATTTTCTTCATTTATAAACATGATTTGTAATTGCAAATCAAGTAAATACGTTCCTTTCTAAGTTTCTTTGTTCATGGTGCTTATCACAACAATAGAAATCCTAATTACAATAGGCCCATGTAATCATCAATGTCAGTGTTGGCTTATAATTATATTAGGTGTAATTCTGGTTTATATGCTTCAAATGATTCCATGTAAAGAGCAATACTGCTGTTCATTTTTTTAAAAAAATTATTTATTATGTATACAGTGTTCTGCCTCCATATATGCACGCAGGCCAGAAGAGGGCACCAGACTATATATATATATATATATATATATATATATATATATATATATATAGCAAGTCACCTTATAGTTGCTGGGAATTTAACTTAGCACCTCTGGAAGAACAGCCAGTGCTCTTAACCTCTGAGCCAACTCCCCAGCCCCTGCTGTACATTTTCTAATAGGAGAGAAAATGATTTTAGCTTCTTGGATTTTATTTGTGAGGTGCTAGTGGACACCCCTTCATTTTTCTCACTGCCTCCTTTATCTATTGTGACAATAGTGAGCTCCTTCAGATAGTTTCTCAATAACTGGCTCAATGTGTAACTCACTGGGAACAAGGAAATAAAAATCTTCTCCTAGTAGTAACTACTAAAATAGAAAAGGGGTTTGATACCTATTATTAATGCACACATCCCGTAAGTGTGGGGTACCATATATAATCATGTGAAAGATTTAATTTACAGGAAGGAAAGTCAATTTCCTGGTACCAGAAGAGGTAATTATTCTGCTAGGTCTGAGTTCTGTTCCCCCAGAGGAGAGTTGATCGGTTTATATGTATAAAAAAAAAAAGTTCAAAAAGAACTGAGATGTAAACAGTCATTAGCAAGAACAAGTTCTGAACCCCTTTTATATTAGAAAAATATAGAACATATTAATATATTTTCACTCAGGATCAAGATGGTGATGTGCAAAACCACAGAGACAGCTGATCTGATCTAGTGGCAGCTCACAGACTCTAGACTGACAGCTGGGGATATTGCATGGAACCGAACTAAACCTTCTGAAGGTAGATGACAGTTATAATGCTTGATCTGTTCAGGGGCTCCTGATAGTGGAACAAGGACCTATGCCAGGTTCATGAACTGGCTTTTTGGAGCTTATTCCTATCATGGGATTCCTTGAAACAGGAATGAGGAACTTGGTCCTACCTTACCTTGGTTTGCCAGACTTTGTTGACTCCCCAAGGAAGGGCTTACCCCATCTGAGGAGTGGATGATGAATGGGAAGGGCAGTGAGGGGGAACAGAATTTTGCATGTAAAATAAAAAAATAAAAATAACCAAACAGATGTTTTTATTCAGATAGGTAATGATAAATGGCCCAACAAATTTCAACATGGGATCAGAGATACTACCACTGATTGGAAAGGTACAACTAGTATGTATAGAAATAAAAACAATTAAAATGCCTTGAGACTTCGTAGTTGTAAAGAGGGACAATATATTTTTGTTTCTACTAGCATTCAAAAGAAAGACAATTTCGAGATTAATTACCCACTTAGTGTAAAAAGGGACTAAGTCAGAATTCTGTGTCCCTATTTCGTTTAGGATTTAGGAAATGAGGGGCTGTTGACTCTGATATTGCTGTAATAGTCACAAAAGCCATTGTGCCTTGAGAAACTTTGAAGGAGGTTTATATCTTGCTATATAAAATTAGAATGTCATAGGAAGCATACAGTTTCACAGAACAGCTTGAGGAAGAAAAGGTTATTATTGAATGTGAAGCAGACATTTTAGGTAAAAGAACTATTTTGTATTAGCACCTTTATTATTCAATAGCTTTACCCCTTAAGTGGCTCCTATTCCACTATTGTACAGAGATTGCCTTATTGTATAGAGATGCTTGCTGATCACAAAGGAGATGTCTTTCAAATTCTGTATGATTTAACTTCTCAAGATTTTCAATCAATTTACTATTCTCCAGGTTCCTCGGCTCTGACCTAACTCCTAACCATCACAGTTGTTAATGGATCTGCAATGCTTTGTATTCGAAAATGCAGTCTTTTGAATTGTCAATAGATATAATTTGGAAAAAGTCACCCTGTACTTATCAGACATTCTAATTTTTGTGCTATTCTTTATCAACAATAGTGTTAAAAGATCATTTTATCTATCACAAGATGTTCTAATAGCTTCTATGTTAGCCCCCACAAATTCAACAATTTTCCTGAACCTCTCACATAAGTGAAGAACAGTTGCTTTTATACTATTTATTACATCAATCAAAATCAACACACCATCTTCATTTTCAGGATCTTTCAGATATAGAAAGGCAAATAAAAGTGCTGAACAGAGATCAATCTGTAAACAAGGTATTCATTTCAAACTAATAAGAGGTTTTTGTTTTAATTTTTTTCTACCTAGTTGTAGATAAGATATGAGGAAACATCTGGCAGCTGTCTCATCCCTTAAACTAAAATGGCCCATAATTTAAATGGACTTTACCTGTTGATCATACATTAATTAATTATTCTCTGCTATGAACAATGCATGTAATATTGCTAGCTGCATCAAACACCTGCCACCTTAACTCTCCAAAATTAAGGTCTTAATATTTGTCTGCTACAGAGTCCTGGCGCAAAATATCCTTGATGTATACTTAGTACTAAAAGGAACAGAAGCTATCACAGGGACTCTTCCTATCTCTCTGCATGCAGTGGTGAACACTATGCTACAATGAAGAATTAATCACTTTAGCAGCTTTACAAAGTCTCATACTCATTATCATTTGTCTAAGTTTGTTTTCCAATTTTAATAAAATAAGAACAATTTTATTATATTTTAGTAAAATAAACCAACAGAGGCTACATAAGGGAGGAAGTTTATTTGGTTTACAATTTCAGGTTACAGTTTATCATTGCATAGAAGTCAAAGGAATAGGAACCCAAGCACCTAGTTAGACTGCATCTACTGTCAACAACATAGAACAGTGAATTAACTAATGTTTCTTTGTGTTCAGTTAGCTCTCTCTTTACTTTCAATGTAGAACCTAGCCACAAAACTCTAACATACAGATACACGATTTATCTTTTTACCAGACTCAAACCAATAAAGAAAATAACTCACAAGCATGCCCGCATGCCAACCTAATCCAGATAATTCCTTTTTAAAACATCCTTCCCTGGTGAAGGATGTGTTAAGTAAACAATGAAAATTAATCACCACACTATTAAAAATAAATTGTACCTTACAAATTAGTTGCACTCTTGCCAACAAATTATGGAAGAATGATGCTTCTTCTATTCTAACCTCCTTTCTCCCTAAATGTTTCTCTAGATTTGTCAATGACATCCTCATTGCTTAGATATATTATAATAACACTAGGTACTTTGGAATGAACTGTCTAAGGTAGAAATGGAAACTGTATTTAATATTGATGGCAACACCAATATTACATGTAAAACCACTGGATAAAGGGAGGTCATTTTCATTCTGGATATCTACCTTTTTCATACAAGATGTCATCAGTGTTTATGCCTTCATTTAGATGCCCAATGCAAGGTCGGCAAATATTCTTTTTATGTGTGTACTGTTAGTATTTGAGCAGTCTTGCTTTGCTTATCCTACTGACAAATGGCAATTTCATTTTTATGATACAGATTTATTGGAAAGATATGCTTGCAAGATATAGTGAATATAACCCTTGAATTCTGGATCTTTCATAATGATATTCAGACAAAGATCCGAGACTCTGAAATAAACAAAATAATATTTATCCCAAATTTTCCTTATTCAGTCCGACTGGGTGGCACTTTCAGTTGTCACTTTATATACATGAGACTTCTGTCATTTACCTGACAGAGTAGGGCAAAGTAAAAAGACCAAATGTAAAGGACAGACTTCTCAAACTGTAATAGTCATTTTGTCATCAAATGTGACATTAGTTAATGAGATTTGCTGTAATATTCCCTTGAGAAGTACTCCCTACAGTTCAGAGCAAAATGACTATATTAAGCCTTTTTATTGTTTCAAATAAGGCCATGAATTGCTATATGATAGATGTCTATGCAGAATAAATTCTGTCTTGTTGTTGGGCTTTCTGTCCTTCCTGGGTCCTGCAATCGTTATTTTCCAAAGAAATCACACAGAGGTCTACATTAGTTATAAAAAGATTGGCCCATTAGCTCAATTGAATCATTATAATAAGATTCTTATTAACTCTTATAACTTATTTTAGCCCATTATTCTAGTCTATGCTAGCCCCGTGCCTTGGTACCTTATTCAGTGATTCAGTCATATCTTACCTCATCTGTCTCTGGGTCATGACTGCGGACTAAGACTTCCTTCTTCCAAGGATTCTCCTGTTCTCTTGCCTGGCTACTGGCCAATCAGCATTGATTTAAAATATAATTGACAGAATACAGAACATTGTCCCACACCACTTCCCCCTCTTAAAAAAAAGAACTCTGAATCTAATATCCCTTGTTTTGCTTTTCTCCTGAATATTATCCATAACAACTTGTAACCAACGTTCTAAACAAAAGAAAATATCCATAGTCCATTTTTTGGGATTGTGGGCATAGTTTTCCAGGATAGTTCCTGCTTTTTGGGGGAGCTGATAATCTTATGGGGAACTAAAGAAAATTTAGAATTATGATAAAGTCATGACTGGAGTAAGTATCCTATGAGGCTTGATCATCTCTGGCAGCAGTCTTGAATATGTTCTTGATGAAGAACTCTGACATCTGGGGTATCTGTTTCTACCAGAGATTTCTTAGGTGGTCTTGCTTGATCAAACCTGACTTTTCTTAACTCAGAATGAATCCACAGCCTCCCATTTCCTGTGGAAACAAAAGTAAAACTTCTCCTCCGAAGTAACATACCCTTTGACTTCAATGAAGTCAAAGTATATTTAAAATACCTATTTTGGATTACTTAAGCGGCATTTAAAGGTAAACATCTTTTAGTAGCTGTTGCTCCTTTCTCAGCAGTCAAACAATTCAAAGAGAGTATAATAACATAGAGTGGTATAGGAGGGTCTGTATATGTGTTACTTTCATTGGTTAAAGAACCTGCCTTGGCCTTTTGATAGGGCAGTACTTAGATAGGCAGGAAGACAGAACTGAATGCTGTGAGGAAAATGGTAGGCAGAAAGAGAGCTGCCATGAAGTTGCCAGAGTCGGACATGCTAAATCTTTCCCAGTAAAACAGGGCCTCGTGGTTCTACTCAGATTATTAGATATGGGTTAAAGCATGATGTGAGAGGTAGCCAATAAGAGGCTAGAAATAATGGGTCAGGCAGCAATTTAATTAATACAGATATCCATGTGATTATTGTGGCGGTTAAGCTAGCCAGGGGGAGTGACACAGCCCACCGCACCTCCATACTACAATACAGTATCAAGATTCTCTATGTATTTTTCATCTTTACGTGGCTTTATTTTAACCTCTATTTTTTTATTTTTACTTTTAATTTTTGGCTTTTTGAGACAGCATTTCTCGTGTATCTTTGTACTAGAACTCACTCTCACTGTCCTTGAACTCACAGAGATCCATCTGCCTCTGCCTCCCAAGTACTGTGATGAAAGATGTGTATCACTACATCTTGAAATCACAGAAGTTGTCTGCCTCTGTCTTTCAAGTGTTGGGATTAATAGTGTGTGCCACATCAACAAAATTTTGAAATAGCAGCTGCGGGGCTGCGTCCCCAACACCCCGGCCGCTTGCACGGCTAGCTTTACCCGAAATGATTACATGGACACTGTATTCTTTTAAGCACTGCTTGGCCCATTAGCTTCAACCTCTTAATACATTTCTAATCATCTATGTAGCACCATGAGGTGTGCTTACCGGGAAGATTCTAGCCTACATCCATCTTGGATCGGAGCTTCATCCCTCTGCCTCAGAGAGCAGAGCTATCCCGTCTGCCCGCTAGACAGGAGCATGGTGTCTCTCTCTGAGGCGTCTGGCTCTGAGCGGAGCTGCATGCTTTCTGACCTCACTTCCTCTTCCTCTCAGCATTTTCTTCTGTTTACTCCACCCACCTATGCTCTAGCCAATCGGAACAAGCAGTTTATTTATTGCTTAGCCAATCAAATCA
>CADCXT010002705.1:0-11955 GCA_902806775.1 Microtus agrestis | reverse complement strand
CCAACCCTAAGCCTAAGCCTAACCACCTAAACCTAACCCTAAGCCTAAACCTAACCCTAACACTAACCCTAAACCATAACACTAACCCTAACCCTAACCCTAAATCTAACCCTAACTCTAACCCTAACCCTAAGCCTAACACTAACCCTTACCCTAAACCTAACCCTAATGCTAAACCTAACACTAACCCTAACCTAACCCTAGACATTTATACACTTTCAACTAGGTGATTATCTTAGAAAGCAAAGCTTCAACAGAGAAAAGGAAGACTGTTCTCATTTCTAACTATATTTTGACAAATCTCAAAAACATCGTATCATTTAAAAGAAACACATGTGCGTATCACACAAAAGCATTTCATGAAATTCATAAATATTATTTTTTTCTAACCCTAACCCGAAGCCTAAGCCTAACCCTAACCCGAACCCTAAGCCTAACCCTTACCCTAACGGTAACCTTAACCCTAATCCAAAACCTAGAAATTCATACACTTTCAAATCAAGGTGATTATCTTTCAAGCTAAAGAATCTACAAAGAAAAAGAAGACTTTTCTCATTTCTAACTATACTTGACATATTTCCAACAACAACATATCATTACAAAGAAACCATTGTGAGTTTCACACAAAAGCATTTCATGAAATTCATACATATTCTTTTTTTGTGTAACCCTAAACCTAACACTAACCCTAACCCTAAACCTAACCCTAAGCAAAACCCTTACCCTAACCCTAATCATAACCCTAACTCTAAGCCTAAGCCTAACCCTAATCCTAACCCTAACCCGAACACTAACCTTAACCCTAACCCTAACACTAACACTAACCCTAACCCTAAACCCTAAATCTAACCCTAACACTAACCCTAAGCCTAACCCTAACACTAACCCTAACCCTAACCCTTACCCCAACCCTAACCCTAACCCTAACCCAAGAAATTCATACACTTTCAAATCAAGTTGAGTATCTTTCAAAGTAAAACTTCTACAGAGAAAAGAAAGACTATTCTCATTTCTAACTATACTGTGACATATCTCCAACAACAATGTATCATTTCAGAGAAACACAAGTGTGTTTCACACAAAAGCATTTAATGAAATACATACACGTTCTGTTTTTTCTAATCCTAACACTAACCCTAACCCTAAACCTAACCCTAACCCTAACCCTAAGCCTAACCCTAACACTAACCCTGACCCTAACCCTAAGCCTAACCCTATCCCTAAACCTAACACTTACCCTAACACTAACCCTCACCCTAGAAATGAACACACTTTCAAAACAAGGTGCTTATCTTTCAAGGTCAAGCGTCTACAGAGAAAAGCAAGACTGTTCTCATTTCTAACTATATTTTGACATATCTCCAACAACAACGTATCATTTCAGAGAAACACATATGCGTTTCACACAAAAGCATTTCATGAAATTCATACACTTTCAAAACAACAGGATTATCTTTCAAAGTAAAGCTTCTACAGAGACAAGGAACACTGTTCTTACTTTTGACAATACTTTGCCATATCGCAAACAAAGGCTTCCCAGTTCAGTGTAATGCACGTGCGTTTCCCACAAGAGCATTTCATGAAATTCTTACGCTTTCAAAAGAACGCGATTATCTTTCAAAGTAAAGCATCTACAGAGAAAAGGAACAAAGTTCACATTCTAACAATTCTGTGACATTTCACAAACAAAGGCTTCTAATTTCAGTGTAATACATGTGTGTTTCTCACAAAAGCAAAAATTAATGCACTTTTAAAAGTACGTGACTATCTTTCAAAGTAAAGATTCTACAGTAGGAAAAGGGAGACTGTTCTCACTTCTAGCTAACTTTCACATATCCCCAACAAAAGCTGATATTTTCAGTGAAACACATGTGCATTTCTCAGGTAAGCATATAATGAAATACTTACGCTTTCAAAAGAACGTGATTATCTTTCAAAGTAAAGCTTCTCCAGAGAAAAGGAAGACTGTTCTCACTTCTGACTATACTTTGACATATCACAAACAACGTCTTATCTTGAGAGAGAAAGACATGTGAATTTCTCACTAAAGCATTTCATGAAATTCATACACATTCCTTTTATTCTAACTATAACTTTAACACTAACACTAATCCTAACCCTAAGCCTAAGCCTAAGCCTAACCCTTACACTTAACCTAAACGTTAGCCTAAGCCTAAGCCTAAACCTAACCCTAACCCTAAACCTAAAACTAATTTAAACCTAACCCTATAACTAACCCTAACCCTACGCCTAACCCTAACACTAACCCTAACCCTAAGCCTAACCCCAACCCTAAAGCTAAGCCTAACCTTAACCCTAAACTTAACACTATCTCTAACCCTAAACCTAACACTAACCCTTACCCTAACCCTAACCCTAACTGTAGAAATTCATACACTTTAAACAAGGTGATTATATTACAAATTAAAGCTTCTACAGAGAAAAGGAAGACTGTTTTCATTTCTAACTATACATTGACATATCTCCAACAACAACGAATCATTTCAGAGAAATGCAGCTGCATTTCACAAAAAAGAATTTCATGAAATTCATATATATTCTTTTTTTCCTAACCGTAACCCTAAACCTAACCCTAACACTAACCCTAAACACAAGCCTAACCCTAACCCTAACCCTAAGCCTAAACCTTACCCTAACCCTAACACTAGAAATTCATACACTTTCAAATCAAGGTGAGTATCTTTTAAAGTAAAGCTTCTACAGAGAAAAGAAAGATTGTTCTCATTTATAACTATACTGTGACATATCTCCAACAACAACCTATTATTTCAGAGAAACACATGTGCGTTTCACACAAAAGAATTTCATGAAATTCTTACGCTTTCAAAAGAACGCGATTATCTTTCAAAGTACATCATCTACAGAGAAAAGGAACACAGTTCTCATTCTAACAATTCTGTGACATTTCACAAACAACAGCTTCTAATTTCAGTGTAATACATGTGCGTTTCTCACAAAAGCAAAACTTAATCCACTTTTAAAAGTACGTGACTATCTTTCAAAGTAAAGCTTCTACAGTAGGAAAAGGAAGACTGTTCTCAATTCTAGCTAACTTTCACATATCCCCAACAAAAGCTGATATTTTCAGTGAAACACATGTGCATTTCTCAGGTAAGCATATAATGAAATACTTATGCTTTCAAAAGAACGTGATTATGTTTCAAAGTAAAGCTTCTCCAGAGAAAAGGAAGACTGTTCTCACTTCTAACTATACTTTGACATATCACAAACAACGTCTTATCTTTGCAGAGAAAGACATGTGAATTTCTCACAAAAGCATTTCATGAAATTCATACACATTTCTTTATTTCTAACTCTAACCCTAACACTAACCCTAAGCCTAAGCCTAAGCCTTACACTAAACCTAACCCTAACCCTAAACCTAACACTAACCCTAAACCTAACCCTCACACTAACCCTAACCCTAAGCCTAACCTAACCTAACAACTAACCCTAACCCTAAGCCTAACCCTAACCCTAACCCTAACCCTTACCCCAACCCTAACCATAACCCTAGAAATTCATACACTTTCAAATCAAGGTATCTTTCAAAGTAAACTTCTATAGAGAAAAGAAAGACTATTCTCATTTCTAACTATAGTGTGACATATCTCCCACAACAATGTATCATTTCAGAGAAACACAAGTGTGTTTTACACAAATTCATACACGTTCTGTTTTTTCTAACCCTAACACTAACCCTAACCCTAAAACTAACCCTAACCCTAAGCCTAAACCTACCCCAAAACCTAACACTTACCGTAACCCTAACCCTCACCCTAGAAATTCATACACTTTCAAAACAAGGTGCTTATCTTTCAATGTAAAGCTTCTACAGAGAAAAGCAAGACTGTTCTCATTTCTAACTATATTTTGACATATCCCCAACAACAACGTTATCATTACAGAGAAACACATGTGCGTTTCACACAAAAGCTTTTCATGAAATTCATACACTTTCAAAAGAACATGATTATCATTCAAATTAAAGCTTCTACAGAGACAAGGAACACTGCTCTAACTTTTGACAATATTTTGCCGTATCGCAAACAAAGGCTTCTCAGTTCAGTGTAATGCACGTGCGTTTCCCACAATAGCATTTCATGAAATTCTTACGCTTTCAAAAGAACGCGATTATCTTTCAAAGTAAATCATCTACAGAGAAAAGGAACAGAGTTCTCATAATAACAATTTTGTGACATTTCACAAACAACGGCTTCTAATTTCAGTGTAATACATGTGCGTTTCTCACAAAAGCAAAAATTAATGCACTTTTAAAAGTACGTGACTATCTTTCAAAGTAAAGCTTCTACAGTAGGAAAAGGAGGCCTGTCCTCACGTCTAGCTAACTTTCACATATCCCCAACAAAAGCTGATATTTTCAGTGAAACACATGTGCATTTCTCAGGTAAGCATATAATGAAATACTTACGATTTCAAAAGAACGTGATTATGTTTCAAAGTAAAGCTTCTCCAGAGAAAAGTAAGACTGTTCTTACTTCTAACTATACTTTGACATATCACAAACAACGTCTAATCTTTGCAGAGAAAGACATGTGAATTTCTCACAAAAGCATTTCATGACATTCATACACATTCTTTTTGTTCTAACTCTAATCCTAACACTAACACTAATCCCAAAGCTAACCCTAAGCCTAAGCCTAACCTTTACACTAAACCTAACCCTTAGACAAAGCCTAAGCCTAAACCAAACCTAACCCTAAACCTAACACTAATCCTAAACCTATCCCTAACACTAACCCTAACACTAAGCCTAACAGTAATCCTAACCCTAACACTAAGCCTAATCCTTACTCCAACCCTAACCCTAACCCTAACACTAGAAATTTATACACTTTCAAATCAAGGTGAGTATCTTTCAAACTAAAGCTTCTACAGAGAAAAGAAAGACTATTCTCATTTCTAACTATACTGTGACATATCTCCAACAACAATGTATCATTTCATAGAAAGAGAAGTGTGTTTAACACAAAAGCATTTAATGAAATTCATACACGTTCTGTTTTTTCTAACCCTAATTCTAACCCTAACCCTAAACCCTAACCCTAACTCTAAGCCTAACACTAACCCTAAAACTTACCCTAACCCTAACACTAACCGTAACCTTAAGCCTAACCCTAACCTAACCCTAAACCTAAGCCTAACCCAAACCCTAACACTTACCCTAACCCTAACCGTAACTCTAAGCCTAACCCTAACCCTAACCCTTACCCCAACCCTAACCCTAATCCTAACACTAACCCTAACCCTAACCCTAAGTCTAAGACTAACGCTTACCTTAAACCTAACCCTATCCCTAAGGCTAAGCATAACCCTTACCTAAACCTAACCCTAAGCCTAAACCTAACCCTAACACTAACCCTAAACCATAACACTAACCCTAACCCTAACCCTAAATCTAACCCTAACTCTAACCCTAACCCTAAGCCTAACACTAACCCTTACCCTAAACCTAACCCTAATGCTAAACCTAACACTAACCCTAACCTAACCCTAGACATTTATACACTTTCAACTAGGTGATTATCTTAGAAAGCAAAGCTTCAACAGAGAAAAGGAAGACTGTTCTCATTTCTAACTATATTTTGACAAATCTCAAAAACATCGTATCATTTAAAAGAAACACATGTGCGTATCACACAAAAGCATTTCATGAAATTCATAAATATTATTTTTTTCTAACCCTAACCCGAAGCCTAAGCCTAACCCTAACCCGAACCCTAAGCCTAACCCTTACCCTAACGGTAACCTTAACCCTAATCCAAAACCTAGAAATTCATACACTTTCAAATCAAGGTGATTATCTTTCAAGCTAAAGAATCTACAAAGAAAAAGAAGACTTTTCTCATTTCTAACTATACTTGACATATTTCCAACAACAACATATCATTACAAAGAAACCATTGTGAGTTTCACACAAAAGCATTTCATGAAATTCATACATATTCTTTTTTTTGTAACCCTAAACCTAACACTAACCCTAACCCTAAACCTAACCCTAAGCAAAACCCTTACCCTAACCCTAATCATAACCCTAACTCTAAGCCTAAGCCTAACCCTAATCCTAACCCTAACCCGAACACTAACCTTAACCCTAACCCTAACACTAACACTAACCCTAACCCTAAACCCTAAATCTAACCCTAACACTAACCCTAAGCCTAACCCTAACACTAACCCTAACCCTAACCCTTACCCCAACCCTAACCCTAACCCTAACCCTAACCCAAGAAATTCATACACTTTCAAATCAAGTTGAGTATCTTTCAAAGTAAAACTTCTACAGAGAAAAGAAAGACTATTCTCATTTCTAACTATACTGTGACATATCTCCAACAACAATGTATCATTTCAGAGAAACACAAGTGTGTTTCACACAAAAGCATTTAATGAAATACATACACGTTCTGTTTTTTCTAATCCTAACACTAACCCTAACCCTAAACCTAACCCTAACCCTAAGCCTAACCCTAACACTAACCCTGACCCTAACCCTAAGCCTAACCCTATCCCTAAACCTAACACTTACCCTAACACTAACCCTCACCCTAGAAATGAACACACTTTCAAAACAAGGTGCTTATCTTTCAAGGTCAAGCGTCTACAGAGAAAAGCAAGACTGTTCTCATTTCTAACTATATTTTGACATATCTCCAACAACAACGTATCATTTCAGAGAAACACATATGCGTTTCACACAAAAGCATTTCATGAAATTCATACACTTTCAAAACAACATGATTATCATTCAAAGTAAAGCTTCTACAGAGACAAGGAACACTGTTCTTACTTTTGACAATACTTTGCCATATCGCAAACAAAGGCTTCCCAGTTCAGTGTAATGCACGTGCGTTTCCCACAAGAGCATTTCATGAAATTCTTACGCTTTCAAAAGAACGCGATTATCTTTCAAAGTAAAGCATCTACAGAGAAAAGGAACAAAGTTCACATTCTAACAATTCTGTGACATTTCACAAACAAAGGCTTCTAATTTCAGTGTAATACATGTGTGTTTCTCACAAAAGCAAAAATTAATGCACTTTTAAAAGTACGTGACTATCTTTCAAAGTAAAGATTCTACAGTAGGAAAAGGGAGACTGTTCTCACTTCTAGCTAACTTTCACATATCCCCAACAAAAGCTGATATTTTCAGTGAAACACATGTGCATTTCTCAGGTAAGCATATAATGAAATACTTACGCTTTCAAAAGAACGTGATTATCTTTCAAAGTAAAGCTTCTCCAGAGAAAAGGAAGACTGTTCTCACTTCTGACTATACTTTGACATATCACAAACAACGTCTTATCTTGAGAGAGAAAGACATGTGAATTTCTCACTAAAGCATTTCATGAAATTCATACACATTCCTTTTATTCTAACTATAACTTTAACACTAACACTAATCCTAACCCTAAGCCTAAGCCTAAGCCTAACCCTTTACACTTAACCTAAACGTTAGCCTAAGCCTAAGCCTAAACCTAACCCTAACCCTAAACCTAAAACTAATTTAAACCTAACCCTATAACTAACCCTAACCCTACGCCTAACCCTAACACTAACCCTAACCCTAAGCCTAACCCCAACCCTAAAGCTAAGCCTAACCTTAACCCTAAACTTAACACTATCTCTAACCCTAAACCTAACACTAACCCTTACCCTAACCCTAACCCTAACTGTAGAAATTCATACACTTTAAACAAGGTGATTATATTACAAATTAAAGCTTCTACAGAGAAAAGGAAGACTGTTTTCATTTCTAACTATACATTGACATATCTCCAACAACAACGAATCATTTCAGAGAAATGCAGCTGCATTTCACAAAAAAGAATTTCATGAAATTCATATATATTCTTTTTTTCCTAACCGTAACCCTAAACCTAACCCTAACACTAACCCTAAACACAAGCCTAACCCTAACCCTAACCCTAAGCCTAAACCTTACCCTAACCCTAACACTAGAAATTCATACACTTTCAAATCAAGGTGAGTATCTTTTAAAGTAAAGCTTCTACAGAGAAAAGAAAGATTGTTCTCATTTATAACTATACTGTGACATATCTCCAACAACAACCTATTATTTCAGAGAAACACATGTGCGTTTCACACAAAAGAATTTCATGAAATTCTTACGCTTTCAAAAGAACGCGATTATCTTTCAAAGTACATCATCTACAGAGAAAAGGAACACAGTTCTCATTCTAACAATTCTGTGACATTTCACAAACAACAGCTTCTAATTTCAGTGTAATACATGTGCGTTTCTCACAAAAGCAAAACTTAATCCACTTTTAAAAGTACGTGACTATCTTTCAAAGTAAAGCTTCTACAGTAGGAAAAGGAAGACTGTTCTCAATTCTAGCTAACTTTCACATATCCCCAACAAAAGCTGATATTTTCAGTGAAACACATGTGCATTTCTCAGGTAAGCATATAATGAAATACTTATGCTTTCAAAAGAACGTGATTATGTTTCAAAGTAAAGCTTCTCCAGAGAAAAGGAAGACTGTTCTCACTTCTAACTATACTTTGACATATCACAAACAACGTCTTATCTTTGCAGAGAAAGACATGTGAATTTCTCACAAAAGCATTTCATGAAATTCATACACATTTCTTTATTTCTAACTCTAACCCTAACTCTAACCCTAAGCCTAAGCCTTACACTAAACCTAACCCTAACACTAAACCTAACACTAACCCTAAACCTAACCCTCACACTAACCCTAACCCTAAGCCTAACCCTAACACTAACCCTAACCCTAAGCCTAACCCTAACCCTAACCCTAACCCTAACCCTTACCCCAACCCTAACCATAACCCTAGAAATTCATACACTTTCAAATCAAGGTATCTTTCAAAGTAAACTTCTATAGAGAAAAGAAAGACTATTCTCATTTCTAACTATAGTGTGACATATCTCCCACAACAATGTATCATTTCAGAGAAACACAAGTGTGTTTTACACAAATTCATACACGTTCTGTTTTTTCTAACCCTAACACTAACCCTAACCCTAAAACTAACCCTAACCCTAAGCCTAAACCTACCCCAAAACCTAACACTTACCGTAACCCTAACCCTCACCCTAGAAATTCATACACTTTCAAAACAAGGTGCTTATCTTTCAATGTAAAGCTTCTACAGAGAAAAGCAAGACTGTTCTCATTTCTAACTATATTTTGACATATCCCCAACAACAACGTTATCATTACAGAGAAACACATGTGCGTTTCACACAAAAGCTTTTCATGAAATTCATACACTTTCAAAAGAACATGATTATCATTCAAATTAAAGCTTCTACAGAGACAAGGAACACTGCTCTAACTTTTGACAATATTTTGCCATATCGCAAACAAAGGCTTCTCAGTTCAGTGTAATGCACGTGCGTTTCCCACAATAGCATTTCATGAAATTCTTACGCTTTCAAAAGAACGCGATTATCTTTCAAAGTAAATCATCTACAGAGAAAAGGAACAGAGTTCTCATAATAACAATTTTGTGACATTTCACAAACAACGGCTTCTAATTTCAGTGTAATACATGTGCGTTTCTCACAAAAGCAAAAATTAATGCACTTTTAAAAGTACGTGACTATCTTTCAAAGTAAAGCTTCTACAGTAGGAAAAGGAGGCCTGTCCTCACGTCTAGCTAACTTTCACATATCCCCAACAAAAGCTGATATTTTCAGTGAAACACATGTGCATTTCTCAGGTAAGCATATAATGAAATACTTACGATTTCAAAAGAACGTGATTATGTTTCAAAGTAAAGCTTCTCCAGAGAGAAAAGTAAGACTGTTCTTACTTCTAACTATACTTTGACATATCACAAACAACGTCTAATCTTTGCAGAGAAAGACATGTGAATTTCTCACAAAAGCATTTCATGACATTCATACACATTCTTTTTGTTCTAACTCTAATCCTAACACTAACACTAATCCCAAAGCTAACCCTAAGCCTAAGCCTAACCTTTACACTAAACCTAACCCTTAGACAAAGCCTAAGCCTAAACCAAACCTAACCCTAAACCTAACACTAATCCTAAACCTATCCCTAACACTAACCCTAACACTAAGCCTAACAGTAATCCTAACCCTAACACTAAGCCTAATCCTTACTCCAACCCTAACCCTAACCCTAACACTAGAAATTTATACACTTTCAAATCAAGGTGAGTATCTTTCAAACTAAAGCTTCTACAGAGAAAAGAAAGACTATTCTCATTTCTAACTATACTGTGACATATCTCCAACAACAATGTATCATTTCATAGAAAGAGAAGTGTGTTTAACACAAAAGCATTTAATGAAATTCATACACGTTCTGTTTTTTCTAACCCTAATTCTAACCCTAACCCTAAACCCTAACCCTAACTCTAAGCCTAACACTAACCCTAAAACTTACCCTAACCCTAACACTAACCGTAACCTTAAGCCTAACCCTAACCCTAAACCTAAGCCTAACCCAAACCCTAACACTTACCCTAACCCTAACCGTAACTCTAAGCCTAACCCTAACCCTAACCCTTACCCCAACCCTAACCCTAATCCTAACACTAACCCTAACCCTAACCCTAAGTCTAAGACTAACGCTTACCTTAAACCTAACCCTATCCCTAAGGCTAAGCATAACCCTTACCTAAACCTAACCCTAAGCCTAAACCTAACCCTAACACTAACCCTAAACCATAACACTAACCCTAACCCTAACCCTAAATCTAACCCTAACTCTAACCCTAACCCTAAGCCTAACACTAACCCTTACCCTAAACCTAACCCTAATGCTAAACCTAACACTAACCCTAACCTAACCCTAGACATTTATACACTTTCAACTAGGTGATTATCTTAGAAAGCAAAGCTTCAACAGAGAAAAGGAAGACTGTTCTCATTTCTAACTATATTTTGACAAATCTCAAAAAACATCGTATCATTTAAAAGAAACACATGTGCGTATCACACAAAAGCATTTCATGAAATTCATAAATATTATTTTTTTCTAACCCTAACCCGAAGCCTAAGCCTAACCCTAACCCGAACCCTAAGCCTAACCCTTACCCTAACGGTAACCTTAACCCTAATCCAAAACCTAGAAATTCATACACTTTCAAATCAAGGTGATTATCTTTCAAGCTAAAGAATCTACAAAGAAAAAGAAGACTTTTCTCATTTCTAACTATACTTGACATATTTCCAACAACAACATATCATTACAAAGAAACCATTGTGAGTTTCACACAAAAGCATTTCATGAAATTCATACATATTCTTTTTTTTGTAACCCTAAACCTAACACTAACCCTAACCCTAAACCTAACCCTAAGCAAAACCCTTACCCTAACCCTAATCATAACCCTAACTCTAAGCCTAAGCCTAACCCTAATCCTAACCCTAACCCGAACACTAACCTTAACCCTAACCCTAACACTAACACTAACACTAACCCTAACCCTAAACCCTAAATCTAACCCTAACACTAACCCTAAGCCTAACCCTAACACTAACCCTAACCCTAACCCTTACCCCAACCCTAACCCTAACCCTAACCCAAGAAATTCATACACTTTCAAATCAAGTTGAGTATCTTTCAAAGTAAAACTTCTACAGAGAAAAGAAAGACTATTCTCATTTCTAACTATACTGTGACATATCTCCAACAACAATGTATCATTTCAGAGAAACACAAGTGTGTTTCACACAAAAGCATTTAATGAAATACATACACGTTCTGTTTTTTCTAATCCTAACACTAACCCTAACCCTAAACCTAACCCTAACCCTAAGCCTAACCCTAACACTAACCCTGACCCTAACCCTAAGCCTAACCCTATCCCTAAACCTAACACTTACCCTAACACTAACCCTCACCCTAGAAATGAACACACTTTCAAAACAAGGTGCTTATC